>WSFP011494337.1:0-14491 GCA_009831015.1 Picea engelmannii | reverse complement strand
TAAGGAATTTGAGCATAAAGCCTACAGATGATGAACACACTGAGTATAACCACCAGAGAAGATGAAGAGTTGTGATGATGATCAGTCAGAGGACTCTACGAGACAAAAACATGTAGAACAAAGAAGTGAATGTGGGTCCACGATTTAGCTATGCAGTTGTGAGGAAGAGATGCAGTGAACTACCTGTAGGGTAGAACAGTGACACAATGAAGAGCATGTAGAGGCATAATGCATAGAAGTGATATGGCTCAGAGAGTATAAAATGCAGGAGAATAGAAAGCACAAGGGAGGTGTGCAGAGAGACACTGAAAGCAGGCATAGTAGAGTAGTGTAGCAGAATGGTGATGAGACTGGTACACCATAGATAAATGTTGTATCACTGTGATAAATTCAAGAAATAAAAGATTTATATTTCAGGGTGGTAGGGAGGACTAGTGTCCTTAGAGTTTCAAGTGGATGCTTGAACACATGGAGTTGTAGCTTCCATTTGGTTGCAACTAGAAAAACTAGGGTGGCAGGGTGGTGCAAGGGAGAACTATGGTTCTCTGTTATACAGGTTGGTGTCTGTGTGACTAGAAGTTGGTGCTTCCATCTAGTTTGGGCTGGAACACTCAAGGAGTTGGTGCTTCCTTCTAGTGGGTTCTAGAGAAACCAGAGAGTTGGTTCTCTCAGCAAGTTGCTGCTTGTAAAACAAAGGTTGTAGCCTCAAGAAGAGTTGGAGATCATAAGAATGATAATGTATAGAAAATAAATATTACTTATCATATCAAGAAGAAGAGGTTTTTTTCCCTTTATGGGTTTCCTCAAGAAATATTTGTCTCTGTATATTTCATGTGTGTGATTGATGTTGCATATTCTATTACTTACTTCCCTGCCTTATTGTGATCATCATTGAGTGTTCTGTAAAGAGTTTCAAAATGGGCATAATTATTTAAGCATAGTAACAACTGATTCACCCCCCCCTCTCAGTTTTCCAACATACTACACTCCAGAATAATCGCCTATGTGCCAACAAGCTCCGTCAAATATATATTGGTACAGTCGGACAATGACGGTAGGAGAGGTTGGTGGTTAGCCAAAATTCAGGAGTTCAACCGAGAGGTTAAACCGACTAAGTAGGTTAAAGGTCAGGGTCTGGAAAAATTATTAGTAGAGTCAAATTTCAGAGCACTTGGGATAAATCCTCTGGAATCACATGGACCTATTCCAGACATAGGAGAAATTGATGATGAAATCCCTGCAATTCATATGGAGGATAAATTTCCTTCCTTTGACTGGTATCGCGACATCATTTCATATATCCTCACTCTTCAGTGCTCGGGTGATATGACTACATCTAAAACAAGAACGTTGAAATTACATGCATTTAAATATTGTATTATCAAGGGTCAACTGTACTGGAAAGATCCTCTAGGTTTCATGCTGCATTGTTTGATAGAACCTGAAACAGAAGACGTCATAAATGAATTTCAAAAAGGAGTGTGTGGAGGACATCATGCCTGGAGGGCCACGACCTACAAGATTATAAGAGCTGGATATTATTGGCCGAAGTTATTTACTGATGTGAATGCTAAAGTTAGAGCCTGCAACCCTTGCCAACTATTCTCTGGAAATTAAAATCTCCCTGCACTACCTTTGTTCCCAGTCAAGACATAGGATCCTTTTCAACAATGGGGCTTGGACTTCATCGGGGAAATCCACCCACAGTCGAACGCCCAACATAAATGGATTCTGTCTGCTACCGATTATTTCACGAAATGGGTGGAAGTCATTCCAACTCAGAATGCCACAGATTCTACTTTTTGGAGGAAAATATATTATCCATATTTGGCTACCCCCAGAAGATAGTTACAGATAATTCTCAAGCATTCAAATATATGGCAATGATAAGTTTTTGTCAAAAATACAACATTGTTCTGGGGAATTATACAACCTATTATCCTCAAGGAAATGGGTTGGCCAAATCATCCAATTTTTTTTTGATGAATATAATCAAGAAACTATTAACGAAGAATAACAAGGCTTGGCACATCCACCTAAAGTATGCCTTATGGGAAAATCTGATCGACACTAAGAAATATATAGGTATGTCTCCTTTCCAAATGGTTTATGGCACCAATGTTGTTCTCCCTATTAATCTAGATCTTCCAGTAATGAAGATGTGGCAAGATGCAAACGAAGAGCCAAATGATGTTACGAGAAGGATAAACCAAATAATTGAAGTCCAGCAAAATAGGGCCGAAGTCGATGATAGACTTCAAAAATATCAAGATAATACGAAATCTCTTTTCGACAAAAAGGCGAAAGACAAGGAATTTATTTTGGGTGGTTTAGTTTTGAAATGGGATGCTAGGAAAGAAGATGTGGGCAAACACGGTAAGTTTGATCACCTCTGGTTCAGACCATTCAGGATTGCTTCTACAGAGGGTAAGAATTCATTCCTATTGGAGAATCTCGACGGGAAAATTTTTGACGCCCCTATCAACATGCACTATCTAAATAATTTCATGCAATAAACTTGTTTCATAGTATCATTGTATATACCGGTTTGGTTTTTGTTTACTTTCACAATTTTGTTTCCTTTCATAGGTTGCCTAAATTTTAATTTTAAATAAACCTAGTTTTATTTATTACTCTGAAAAAAAAAAAAAATATCTGTGCTGCATATCATTTCTATTTTGTAGGACTCTCTAACGACTTCATTTTTGCAGAATAATTGTTATCAGAGGAAAAATAAGGAAAATACCTCAAATTCGCTCAAGGAAATTCACTCAAGGAAAATCCATGGAAATAAAAAGTTCCCCATAAGATCCTCCCTATAGGAAAAGATGTATTGAAGATCGGGAGAGAGGTAGCTCATAGTACAATAAAAAATAGTTGACAGACCTTCATTGTTAAATTTTATACAGATATCATCCATGTATGATTGAAACAATTGATTTCCCCCACTTCAAAGTTATAACAAAATATAATATAGATGGTGAAAGGAAATTCGTAAAATCAATTGCCCCCATCTTGTCCAAAAGAGATGATGAAAGGAAATTCATAAAATGATTTCCCTCATCTCAAATAAAATGCAAAAATGCTATTTGAAGTGGTGAAAGGAAATTCAATGGGAGATGTAGATAACTTTACCGGGGTACTGAACATGATCGCTGGCAGTGAAGCAATATATATGATATCTGTAAGGCTATCATACATGTATAAACATACTCTGGAAGATAGTTCTCTTTCTGATAATATTTACATTCTGAACCGACGAGGGATTCCCTAAAGAAATGATTAAAGTTACTATGCCTTGATGGGAACAAAATCAACCAAAGTCTGATACTTTAGTTAAAGTTATTTCGATTATCTTAAACAGATCCAAACTCAGTTTTGGGAAAAGGAAAAATATTAATAGCCTAAACTCAAGATCGATAAATGATTGTGTTTTTGAAAGTTTTATGAGACACGACTGAAGTCTAATTTCCTTCTGTATGATTTTTCAAAAGGTGTTTCCTAGAAACCCAATGATGACTCCATTTACCCAATAAAGGCACTTGGTCTACTGTTCTTCCACGCCTCACAGGGAGACGCGATCCCCACATGGAGCCTATGTTAGAACACATTTAAATTCTAAGCCTGGAGCTTTACTCTATCCTTTTATAATAACTTAGTAGTCAGTTTTCAAATGATTAAATCATTTTCTTTTTTTAGTCTTAAGGTGTGCACGATGTCCACTGTCGATTAAATTTCCTCGTTGATTGAATGATCCATTTTTCCCCCAAGTTTTTGGAGCCGCCTGATTGTTAAAAAGTCAAGCCACTAGAGACTACTTCAAAGTTTCGTGCTTCGGAGTTTTGCGCTTCGGGCGTTTTTCCATGTCGCATTTAAAAAGTCCTGATACTCGAAAAGTGTTCAAAATATCCTAGTCACCATACCCATATACCTTCCTAAGCTTTGACACATCAATACAGGCAATGTCCTGTCGGAATTTTAATAAAGTTAATTTGCCAATACATGAAACAATAAATTCCAAAAAGCTAAACCCCAATTAATTAAGTTAACCTCGATTAAAATTTAATTAATAACTTCACACATTCAGAGTTCATATATTCTCCATTCATTACACTGTAAATTCCTGAAGTACGAACTTCCGATATAACTTAAACGCTAAGAAGGGTTAATTAAAATTAAAAACTAATTATTCAATGAGTAATCGGTACGCGGTTTCAGGTTTCGGGAATTCTATCTTGAGCTACCATCAAAATACCAAAGTCCGAAAACCTAAAAACACTTAACGATAAACACAATTAATTGATGGGTTAAATATGATTATCTCACAATTAATTTTTCACTAAATCACAATTCAGGAAATTTCAAATCTTTTTCATCCAAGCTCTCAATTGCGAACCACCAATATTTATGGCATTAATAACGGATCAACGACATTGATTTCAATATAGATTATAGATCACCGCATAGATATTTTCATTAAGGTAAATGAATGCATCGTCAGTAAAGTATTCGCAAATCAATACGCTTAAGGTGAATAAGGATATTGGATTTTGAATTCTATTTTCATTCTCACAACATAGTAAGTTTTAGCCGACTGAGAAGCTTACGCGCTCCCCTGTAAAAGGTAACACAATTCTGAGTTCATTGATAGCATTGCACCACAAAAAATGGATAAGTAAGCTATGGAAAGCTCAAATATGAACACAGATTTTCTGTCGGACACCTCACCAAGAGCCATAGATGCTGTAAAATCTTGGACCCAGGTGTACAATATTCTGCAGTATGAATTGATAAATTGTCTAGAGAATTCAGGTGACGAAGTAACCAAAACCCATGCTGTGAAGCTCAGGGATATCGCTCAATCAGAGCTACACAAAATAGCCGTGCAACCAAGGCTCATGCCGTATAATGACATGATAGCCTAGGCCTTGGAGAATGTTGGTATTTCAACCAGGAGCATCTGCAATTCCCAGAAGGTGGCTGTCAGGTCTTTTCGACCGGAGAATATACAAGTGATGTACAAATTATCCCCCACTTTTAAATGCAGTTACAACACCACTTTCATAATTGAGTTTGACAAAGAAGACTACACACAATATGGAAGAAACTACCCTGATTTAATTAAGGACTGGTGGGAACGCCCTGAAAAATTTAGAGTAGACACCCATGGCATATATGCCATTGCATCATTAGATGCCCATATGATTTATGTGGCTATGATGTTATGTAGAATTTTTGGGAAGGAAATCTCTGCTCACTTCTTGTTTCCATGGGTACCAATCATGCATGAAGTAGCAGAGGGATACTCTTTCGACTAGGCAAAGATATAATCAGACAATTTGGCCAAGGAAATCACAGAATATTAGTCGATGAAGGCCAAAGGCGAACCCTCCCCTTTATACATGTCGACATACATTATGGATTCCATTTGTTTTATGATGCCTTTCCCTCTGATGAGTTGTAGCTGGACCCCGACCAACACTGAGCCCATACATTTCTATCACTCCAAGCTGTGGGAGGATAAAGCAAGATATTTCTTATATGAAATCTGTCATTTTGTAGTGGTGCCAATTCATATCGCTCTCTACGGTTGCCTGCCTCCTAGGATTTCAGACAGGATCATGGCCAACCTGGGTAAAATAGAAGACTGGTATATTGAGGAAAAAATTTCCTACATTAGGGTCTTTGGGTGTTCAGTTCCCCCATACGCTTTACCAAAGTTTTTACCAGATCGACTGGTATGCCGAGAGGTATCATATCAAACCATGACAGGGGGCATCAATAAAGAATTAAAAGTGGCCCAGAAAAAGGTATGGCCAACCTTCCCTCTTCAGGTTGGTATGTTCTCATTGTTAGATTTCGGCCATTTGAAAGTAGAGGCCACAACCCTAGAAGATGTCAAGTTGGTTAATATCGAGTTCAAGAGGCACGATCCCCAGAAGATTGTGGAAATACACCTGGCTCTATACAATCTAAGGAAATATGTACATGAATTTTCCCCACAAGAGGAAATATTTTGGGGAGCTAGGTCATACTAGGAAGTGTTGAGCAGAGTCCGAACTCTAGCTCCAAATCAATTAGCCAGTTTCTACAATTTCCAAAGGCACAGAAGGAACCGTCTTCCTAAAGTTTTAAAGGGAGAACCAATAGCACCTCCATATACACAGGAAGCTACAACTCATGGTTTGGGGGAAGAAAGTTCCAACGAATAGGATACTAGGGAAGATTCGAAGGAAAATGAAGTTTTAACGCAGAAAGTGGATACTACATTATCGAATCCATCCGATAATCAAGAAAAGGCTCAATTTGAAGATTTGATAAAAAAGGGACAGGATACATCACCGTCCACACCAAATAAACCAGCTACCAACACAACAAAACAACCACCGTCCACCAAGATAGGTAGCCCCATTATGTCTTTAACACCTTTACAGTCAAGTCAGGGGAATCCAAATGCTGAAGTCATATTTATAGAGGACCTTACTCCGTTTTCAGCTGAAGAAATGCCCCCTTTGGACTTATTTTTCAGCAAGAAGAGGAGGGCCATAGTTAAAACATAAATGCATCAAAAATATGGTGCAACAGTTAAAAGGAAAAAAATTATGTATGATGGACAGGGTCTAGATGATACATAATTCGCTAGGGAGATGGCAGGCTCATTAGTGCCTTTGCCACGACAAATCAGTGTTCGGTAGAAAATCTAGCGGAGCAGTTGAAACAAAGAAATATGTTGGTAAAGCAGTTGCAAGACCAGGTGACGAACGTGGAACGAGATGTGAGGAATCAGATGCATAAAGATTTTGAATAGGTCAGAGCCTATGATAGACAACAAATTCAACAACTCAAAACTAACCTTGATGAATTGTATCAAAATTCATAGGAAAATAGAGAATTAGCCACTCAATAGGAAGAATTGATCAAGCAACTTAAGGCCAAGATAGACTTGTCTAAAGGTACAACAATGGATATGGCAACTTTCCAAGCTCAGGCGCTAAAAGTACATGAAAAGTTGGAATCATCCCAACAAAATCTTTTCACGAAAGTAGAAGCCATTCAAAATTGTTATCGGGTGGTAGACCTTTCTCTGAATAATATTTACATTAAGGAAAGAGAATCCACACAGCTCAGGATAAGTTTCAGGAGGCTATCTTAATAACAAAAAAGGATGATGTAGAAGATGTTCCTCGATTGTCTCTTTCTGAGCAAAACAAAGGCGACATAATCTTGAAGGCCTGGGAAACAAATCTGGCCGAAAGCAAAAGATTGGACAGAGAGGTAAATAGAGCTTGTGAAGAAGCATTGTCTTCACTAGATAAAGGGTTGCTCGATGTTGAAGGAGATAGTATCCCCAAGGCCCTGGGGCAGATTGACATAGAGAAAAACCAATACAATGCTAAGACAAGCAAAGAGGAAGCCATGACAACCATCCAACAAATGAAACAAATTGATATTATCTAGATAAACAAATGGATAGTAAATCCTAGTTTACAGTTGCAGGCCACATTTTTGGGAGCAAAGAACTTACATGAAAGGTTGCCTCAAGTGGAAAAGAAGCTATACACCTTTGAAGCAAATGAAGCAACTGCACCTTCTGGGTTAGTGGTATAGTTAGTGAGCAGATGCATCCAATGTGTCGAATATTGTAAAGCCAACACATCTGGAAACAAGTGAGAAAACATGTGGATATGAATCATATAGGTCAAGATCAGATGCCAGCTGTTTCTGAGCTGAAGGATGAGGAGAAGAAACGCCTTTGCTAGCAGACGAAGAGACAAAGGAGAAGGCCAATGGAAATTTTCAGTTTTACATGCTGTAATATTTACTATTTTTAGAATTATGAGAAGTCCAACCGTTTTTGAGTTGAGACCATTTTGTATAAATACATAGATTGAAGACTTATCATAGGCTACTTCTTTCTGATCATAACAGAGAAAACTCTCCTTATGGAGTATTAATACAACCAGACAAAGAATACAAGTTTTGTTCAAATCTAGGTTATGTGTGTCTTTGTTTTCCATTTCTCAATTTTCTTTATGTATTCCTGAATAAATGTTTGATTCCAATTTAGTACCACTACTGTAATCTTATTGCATCAGTACTTTATTGAGTAAGCAACTCTTCCTCTGTATTTACTGTGAGTATTACAAGACCTACTTGCTTTGTGAGTTACTGTACTTTTATGCTTTATTCAAGGTTATACTAATCTATTTTATTCTACTGCAACAAGGTGAGACTCTTTTGTAATTGTTTTCTTGGTTTGTTTCACAGTTTTGTAATTTTCCTTCACTTCATTTATTATTCGGATTTTGACTCAGATACAAAATACGGCTTCTGTGTTGCTACACGGTTAATTTCATTAAGGATTTTTTCTCATATAACTGAGGTAGGAAAAGAATTTTAAAACACACTCTTAAAATTTTTTCCTAATGCCTGACATTATCCTTTGAGATTTAAGTTTAATCTCAGGACCAATAGGTAGGATGAGAAATCTTTTTCTCTTCTTTGACTTTTCTAAAACTTCTGGAATCTCCTTGGAGGGTGAGATTCTTTATGGATGAATTTGTTTGGGGAGTGAGACTCCTTATTTTGATGAGTTTCCTTCTGGAAGTGAGACCTCTTCCTTCCTCCTTTAGTATGAGCAGCTAGGTCTTGATATTCATCTCTTGATAGTATTGCTTCTCGGTTAGCTACTCTTGCTTCTTCTTGAACACATTCTTCCCAAAGAATGTCAAAGTGTAGTCTATCCTTTCTAGCACAAATAGTTTGGATGAATGCATCCCAAGGTTTTGTGAGACCATTAAGAGTTTTCATTATGAGTTCATCCTCATCTAGGGTGTCTCCAATTGCTTCTAGTTGTTCCATGAATTGTGATATTCTAGAGAAATATTCCTGAACTGTTTCTCCTTCATGAATCCTTGTACTTTTGAGTTGAGTTCTTAGATTGATCTTTCGATTGATGTTCTTTCCTTCATACATTGTGGTTAGGGAATCAAAATTTTCTCTTGGATTTTTATTTGAAGCTACTTGAGGAATAAGGTGATCTTTAATAGAGTCTACAATGATTCTTTTGGCCCTAACGATGTCCTTTTGGTGTTTTTCTTTAGCTGCAACATTAGTAGGTTCTGGTACATATTCTTTAATGAATCTTGCTAGGTCATTCTCTTAAAGAATGAGTGAAATACTATACTTCTAGGCATGAAAGTTTTCCACACCTTCTAACTTGTCAACAAGCTTAGTGGTTGCAGACATCTTGATCTGGAGCTAGGAAAATGACCAAAAATTGAAAATGCTCAGAATTTAATTATGAACTTACTAAGGGGTATGCTTGGCTGAGGCGAGTAGTCTGGTGCAATTAGATTTCATAAAATACAAATTTTCCCCTTCAAACTGGACCAACATAATTCTAGTACAGGGTTTGGTTTTCTGGTATTTTGGTATTCTGGTGCTAGTAAAAAATAGGGTTTCACTTTTCAGGATTTATGTCCACTGAAAAAGTGCGTTGAGGTTTCCAAAGAGTTTGCTAGGCTAGGGCACACTTCCTTGATGAGTTTTGGGCTGAAATTCCTCTTCAATAAAAAAACCCTAATTTTCTTGTATGACAACAGTGACATTTTTGCTTATCTAGTGAAAGGTGCTCTCTTCAACTTAGCTCTGATACCATGTTAAGTTTTGAGCTATTATTAGGTTTCTTTTCAATTTACTAGATAAAAATAGCATAGGTAGGATCACTAAGAGAAACACAATCACAAGATACACAACATTTATATTGGGAAACCCTCACGGGGGAGAAAACCAAACAAAAAATTCCTTAATATAGATATCCAATACAATGCCAAGACAATAAACCAAAACACTAGAGAATATCCAACAATGAGAAATGCACCTCTCTCTTCCTTCTTCTCCGAACTGCATCTACGAAACTTGCGCACTGGATTAACGAATGAGTGAGTGAGTTAATGAGGCGTTGAATTCCTTTATTTATACTGACTGGCAGGTGCTGGGAAGGTTTCTCTTCACTTGGAAGGGAAAACTTGTATTCTTAGTGGTTAAAACCACTTTAATTAGGCCTGGGGGCTGACTTCTTAATTTTCATAATACAATTAGGGTTTGACCAATCCAAAAAAGGGGATTTGGTCAATCACAATGCCCAACATGATCAATCCACAAAAGGGGATTGATCTAATGAATAATGACTCAATAATAAATAGAATACTCTTTGCAGTTACAATATTTCAAGATGTTCGTGTTTCCTCTGTTTTATTTTTATATCTTTATATGCTTACTAGAATGCATGCCACTGACTAAGGAAAACCTTGTAGTTGATGTTGTTGAATAGTCCAACTAGCTCCCTATCTTTGAAATATCATTCATCAACTGAACATCAAACAAATCAATCAAACCTATAAAAAACCAATCATTCCAAAAACTAAGGTGGCCTAGCTCTGCCCTTTAGTAGTCAGGGGCAGACCTTAGGACCAACATCTTCTGGAATCGTTTCCAGGGAACATAGTAACAAAGCAATATTTCCATGGGAGAATGACAATGATTAGATCTGATCTTAGATGGTGAACAAATATCATGCACAAAACTGATTGCCATCTTTCATCTGATGACTCCACTGAATGAAAATCTATTAAGTAACTTTGGCTCCCAAGAAGGGATTAAAGAAATCAAATTATGAGCATACAAAAGCATCAAAATCCAACCCTGATCTTAATGGTGACACACAAACTTCTGATCCAAAGAGACAACTAAGAAAATCCACACTTTCTCAGAGACATTCCTTGCCATCAAAAGGCAGACCTGCATCTGAAAAGGTTGCCATTGTCCTCAACAAGAAGCAGCCTGAGATTATTATTTTTGAAAACCCCCTTGTAATAATCCCTCATATATCTCCCGCCTCAACTTCTGCCTCATCATATTCTCAAGAAACCACCTCAAAATATATTCCTCATCCTCAAAGCCTAGCTGTCCCAAACATGGATGTCAACAGAATGGAAGCCATAATTACAGCTAGGTATGCAACTTTAGTGCTGCCTCAGAACCTAAATGCATTTCCAACAAGAGACTGCATGAAATATTTTCCTAGGTACAATGGTGAAGGATATGTTACTATTGAGGAACATCTGGTAGAATTTTACAAATTTTCAAACAATTTAACATTGAACATGCAGATGTTTGGATGAGGTTATTTGTGCAGAGCCTAGATGGAGAGGTAATGAAGTGATTTCATGGTCTAACCCCAGACCCTATCATAGGCATTGAGGCATTGTATGATGCCTTTATAAAACAATGGGGCCTTTCTAAAACAATGAGGCCTTTCTGCATCAGACTTCACTATGAGGTTCAATAAGATGTATAACAAGATCCATGATGAGATCAAACCAACTGAGACCTCAACCAAGATTACATTTGCAAATGCATTTGATGCTGAATTTTCTCTCCTGTCAAGGGAGAGGAGGTCCACCACTTTGCTATCTATGCAAGAGGTAGCCCTTGAGGTCGAGTCTAATATTCTAGCATCAGAAAATTTAAAGACCAAATCTTCCAGGGACAAAAAGAAGCATAGAGAAGAGCTTCCCTCTTCTTCTTACCTAATAGAATCTGACCCAAAACTTGATGAGATGACCAAAACATTGAAGGCTTTTAATTCAAAAATAGCTAAATTGAAATGGGAAACCAAGCAACCAAACAGACCATATCAGGATGCTGCAAACAAGAACAATAATAAGTTTAGAAGACCTAATAATGCCCCTCAAATCATGCATAGTGAAAGGAGGAATGTTGAACATTAGAGAGTTGTTCCACCTTTTTAGAACAATTAAGTTGAGGATATGGATGAGAGTAATGACATTAGGTATGACTTCACATTCCTTTTTAATGAAATTGACCTCTATCCTAGTCACCTAACCCAACAAGACTATGAAATTTCTCAATTTTCAAACCAGTTTGATGATGATTGAAAGGGAGAAGATATTTTTCAAAGCCAGTCTCAAAAGAAGTATGATTTAAGGCCCATGCTAGGGGCTCCCAAAACAAATGTGCCAATTCATAATAATAAAATAGGTCTTCCACCCAAGCAAGGACAAAAAAAAGACACAGGAAACAAATTTGATCAACAACAACAACCAACTAAACATGTTGTTCCAGAGGGGAAAGAAGCAGACAAACAACTAACTTATTTTAACATAGATGTTAATCCATAAATAGTGGCACATTACCCCTTAATTGGGGAATATTATATTATTATTTTTATTTTATTTATGTCGGCTTGGGTCCATTAGCTTTAATTGTACCTCCTAGTCTCCTATATATACCAAGGAGACCTTTTCATTTGGAATCATCTTGTATTTGCGAATTCATATGATGTATGAGGAGGTTTCCCCCTTGAAGAGGCTTATTATATGAATTTATCTCTTTGTCAAGGAATTGAGTACTTATTATGAGGTTTTTATGTTATTTTTATATTTGGTTCCTAACATTTGGTATCATAACTCAAGGTCTTGGGGTTTCACTGCTGCATCTGATACACCTTGGAAATTTCACTATAAATTTTGGGATGTTTAAGAAGGAACAAGCTGGGAGATATTTAGTATATGGTTCAAAGTACTCGTGGTTAAAATATCAACTTCTGGGGCTTTATACTTTCAGAGATATAGTTTGTGGAAGATCGGGTTCCTGAATCATCCTGAATTTAGTCATCGCAAATATTTTTCTATAAATTTGTTTCTATGATTATCCAGACCGTGAAACACATAGGATACTTAGAGGAATTATCAAGGTATATGTGGTAAAATTTTTAGCTTCTGGGTCATCCTAATTTTGGAGATACACCCTGTGTAAGATAGGGTAGCCAACTAGTCATATTAATTAGTCTCAAACATGTGTTCCAGGTAAAACAATGATATATTCTTCAGTGAGTATCTAAATTAAGTGAGACCATTTGCATTGGATGTTAGATAGTCTATAGTATTTTTGGTGCAATTTTTAGAATAATATATCATGTATTGTGCGCTTCACACGCTTTACAAGTATGCTCTCCTGGAAAGGCCAAAAATCAGAAAGGCATGGGGAAGTCACCATAAATTCCACTTGGCACATCCAATTTCGATTAGACCTAAGGCATTACAGAGAGGACATATCAGAAAAATACAGAACGAAATTTCAGACCTAGAAGGGACAAAATTGTAAAGATACAACAGAAGAAAGGTCAGCTAGCAGAACAACCTCCAAATCAAGGTTTAAAAGGTGGGTTTGTTTTTGAAAATTTGCATATCTTTTGACTAGAAGATACAATTGGGGTGGTTCAAAAAGTAGAATAAAGTGGGATAAAAGGAGTATCACATAAAGTTGAGAGAAACATAGGGTGTTTTAGGTACATACATGTTTCGACGTCTCTAAATGTAGGAGCTGTCGTTACTGGTTAGTGATACAACCTGGGGACTGTGTGGTTCTTCCACGTACCTAGAGTATATCAGAAGGCCCCTTTCCAATGGTTGCACATTAGACAACACTACTACAGATTTGAGCTCCCACATACATAATGTATATCAAGAGACCCCTTATAATCCAGAGACTTACTGAGTAAACCTTTTGGCCATCTTGTTGCTATAGTACACCGAGAACATCACAAGGGGAGATCACTCTCTAGTACCTGGGTATCTGGATAGTATGACTAAGGGCATGGTCAAGATTCCTTATTTAGTGCCCAGAGATATTGGGCCACATACTATTGTTGGACCCCACACGTATATCAGAGAGCTATAACACCCACCACTCCCTTGTCTGTGAGGACCTCTACCTAAGCCAATTAGGAATTCCTACCTTGCAATGATACTTGGCCAACATGCCACCAAAAAAAGGGAAATTCTACACCAAATAAGCCTTCAGACAACCCTACTTGGACTCTTGATGAAGGTGAAGAGATGCAAATGGACATAAATGATTTACAAAATAAGGCAACAACAAAAGATGAAATACAAGGGATGATGGATTTAACTTAAGCTAAGATGAAAGCGATAATGGATACTAATATGTATGGCTTAAAAGGGGATATCATGGAAGGATTGAAAAAGTTGCTAATAGAGAGGACACCTGAAATTGAAAATGTATCCCATGAAATTCATGACGAGGAAAAAAGAAAGATGAATCAATACTGGAGAAACTCCAACTTTGGGTTGAAGAACAACCACTTTCATAAGATTGATATGAGGAAGTTTGATGGCAAGGATACAATCACATGGATACTCCATATGGAGCAGTTCTTTGATCTACATGATGTGCCACACACACAAAATGTACAAATTGCGTCATTATATTTAGAACCCAATCAATTTGTGTGGTATCGATGGATTTGTTCTCGCAAATCACTTGTCACTTGGACAATTTTCATGGAATAAATGATAGCACACTATGAGGATACAAGGAACAATACCTTCTTCATCCAATTGATAAATCTCAAGCAAAAGGGTTTAGTAGTGAAGCACATTCA
>WSFP011494336.1:0-14491 GCA_009831015.1 Picea engelmannii | reverse complement strand
ATATGTATGGACACATAATGTTGGCTCATTTTATGTCTTGGTGTGTTTATGATTTTGATGATTTATGATGTCTAATCTATATGCTGTGACAGATGTATGATGCTTATGTATATGTGATTACGTTTTCATGTGATAAATGTCAATCTAACACTAGGTTAGCCATGTTATCTTCTATTTGATTAATTTTTCTTGGAATATGTGTAAATTTGATTGAATCAAAGTTTTGAGATAAGAGTCTAACTTGCAGGTTTTTGTGAAAGAGGCAAGGATTGCAAACATGATATACATTGTTGAGTTGCAGGATGACTAGCTGGGAATCTAATAAAACACTAAGGTGATGAATGTGGCAGTGGTTGGCCTCAACTAGGATACCAATGACGAAGACGTATTATGTGTCCAACGGCTAGCATCATCAATGTAACCGATGTGGTAGGTTGATGGAGGATGCATATGCCAAGAACATGGATGGTAAATCAGAGATGAGGAGTGGTGGTGAAAAAAGAAGAATAAAAATTATACAAATGTGTACAAAGAAAATTCCTAAGGTAGAATGGCTATGCTTAGCCATAAAAATTCTTTAAGTACAACCCGTTGATGGGTTCTTTGAGAGGATAGCCTTCTGGAGAAGCCAAATTGTATGTGCCTTTAGTGAGGCAGTGTTGGACAATGTAGGGTCCATGCCATAATGACTCGAATTTCCCATGGTCAAGAGTATCATGGGAGATATTGTAGGCTAGGACGAGATCTCCTTCGTTGAATGAACGAAGGTTGATATGGATGTAGAAGGTGGCTTTGGACCATTTTTTAGATGCCTCATTGTTCTGTAATGAAGATCGATGATCTTCATCCATTGACTCTAAGGTCAACAAGCACTGCTCCATTGGAGCAATGTCAGGTAATATCTTGATGACAGTGCATAACATGGGAATTTCACACTCGATAGGGAGGGTGGATTCGATCCCATGGATGAGGTGGAATGGTGTAAAACCGGTGGCATTTTTTACTGTCGTGTGATAATCCCATAACATTGAAAAAAACATATGATGCTAGTTGGTCTTATGTTTTTTTACGGTACATTGTAGCATGGTTTTGAGGGATTTGTTGATAGCCTCGACCTGTCCGTTGGACTAAGGGTTGTATGGGGAGGAAAAATCATGGGAGAATCCTAAATTTGAGGAGAGTTCGGTGAAGATCTCATTCTCAAAGTGTTTACCGTGATCAGACACTAACTGTAGTGGAACTCCGAATAGGGTAATGATATGGTTGAAGAAAAAATATGTTGTTGTGTCAGTGGTATTGTTGAAAGTGGGCATGGATTCGGCCCATTGTTTAAAGTAATCTACTGCCACGACAATGTACTTGTGTTAGTTACTGGATGGAGGATCGCAATTCATGAAGTATATGCCCCATTTGCAGAAGGGGGCGACGTTCATGATTGGATGTAGAAGAGCGGGTGGCACTTATTCTTTTTTTGCATAGAGATGGCTTTTGTCACATCGCTTGAAAATGTGGATGTAGTCATGAAACAACGTGGGATAGAAGTACCATGCTCGAATGATTTTTTGGGTGGTGGAATACCCGAGAGATGGACACCGCAAGCGTCGCTATGGAAATCGTTGAAGACTCTGTCAGCTTCGTCAATGGTCAGACATCACTGAAGAATGGTGTTGACCCCTCATCTGTACAAGACGTCACCGATGAGGTGGTATCAAGGGGATTGATGGAGAATGTGTCGATGATTGTCTCGAGAGAGATGAGACCCAAAATTTTGTGTCTGAAGGTAGACGATAAGTTTTCCATACCAGGGGTCATCAGAGGGGATGAATAAGAGGTGTTTGTCAGGAAAATCTAGATTAACAGGTGAACCTTTAGTGTCTGAGGGAAAAGTCATAATGAGTTCGGCGAGGACGAGTGCTTTCTTTCTTTTAGGAGTTGAGAACTCTAGATTGTATTCCTAAAGGATGACGATCCATCAGGAAAATTTTCCATTAATTTACCATCGACTAAGCAAGTATTGCATGGGGTTGGAATCTACTACGACTTTGGTAGTTCGAAGTAGGATATAGTTTCACAGATTTTGGAATGTGAGGACAACTGCAAGGGAGAGTTTCTCATCATGATTGTATTTCAGGGGTGGTCCTGAAATATTTTTACTGATGTAGTAAATGGCATGTTCCCGCCCATCATCCTCTATTTGAACAAGAACTCCTGCTACTGAGACGATTGAGGATGACAAGTAGAGGATGTAATCATGATCATAGTCTGGAGGACTAATCAAAGGGGCATTAGATAGGGCCACTTTCAAATCATCAAAAGAGGTTTGAGCATGTTCATCCCATCGGAATGGGATATCATGACGTAGTAAGTGAAGGAAACCATGCGTGTGAGTGGAATAATCTTGGACAAAGCTATGTAAAAAGCTAGCTTTGCCTTGTAGGCTCTACAGTTGGCATAAATTCCTAGGTGGTAAAATTTATGTGATAGCTTGGACCTTGAGGGGGTCCACCGTGATGTCGTGTTGGGAGAAAATGAACCCAAGAAGGATTCCAGTGGTGACGTAAAATACACACTTGAGGGGGTTCAAGAGGATATTGTACTTGCAACATTGTTGAAAAACATTGGGTAAATCATCTAAATGTTGAGTTTGTTTCTTTGATCGAGCTATGAGGTCGTCCAAATAAGAGAGGATGATGTGAGCAAGATCATGGAAAACATAATTCATGACTTGTTGAAACGTAGCACCTACGTTCTTGAGTCCAAAAGGCATGACACGATAAGAAAACGTACCCCATGGTGTATTAAAAGAGGTTTTATACGGATCTGCTAGATGGATTTGGATTTGATTATAGCTGGAGAACCCATCCATGAAGGACAAAGCCTCGTGGCCGACACAATCATTGATAATTTGGTCGATGGAAGAGGTTGGAAAGTTGTTCTTGGGACAAGCATGGTTGAGATTGCGAAAGTCGATGCAGATGCTAATAGTGCCCTGTTTTTTGTTAACAGGGATGGGGTTGGAAACCCTTGAGGTATACGCAATAGGGTAAATGAAACCAACAACACGTAACTTGTCAATTTCGGCTTTGATAGTTGTTTCTTTGGATGGGTGAAGGGGGCACTTCTTTTGATGAATTAGGAAGACATATGGCCATGTGTCGATGTGATGTTCGAATATAGAAGGATCGAGGTTGGGCATCTCCATATATTAACTGGAAAAAATATCTCGGTATTCATGAAAGAGAGATTTGTAAGCTGTGAGTTCCTCAGGGGAGCATGTGGCACCAATGATGATTTCTTCTACGATTCTCGATTTGATGGAAATGTTGATTTTGATTGTGGGGGAGATATTGGCCATGTTTCCTTCTTCAAAAGCATCTGGGGCAGGGATAGGGTTGTTGAACTAGTCTATATGCCCCGAAGTAATAAAATCATTGGTTTCAATCGCACATATAGATTCTTGGATAGAAGGTTGAAAGGATTCTTGTGAGATAAAAAGTGCTTGATGATGGAGTGCATTCCATGGGTAATCAGGGGTAGTGAGTTCCTCCAGGATATCTTCATCGTAGTGGGAAATGAGAGAATACAGGGGATTCAGGGAGGTGACAGGGGCGAATGTCAAAGTGTGATTTTCCTCAAGTGGCGAAGACGTAGAAGAGATATCGCATACAGGGCATGATGAATCGCTTGACATAAACCAAATTTCCAGAAATCCTGGGTGATAAACTATGGTAGGGGGCAAGATTTCCTATGGAAAATTTACCGAAGAATTGGGAGGATTTGGGGGAATATCCTCAGAAAATCGATCTATGAACCATGGAGGGGTAGGAAGTGACTCAACTTCAGGGGAGGTGATATTGACAGTATCTAGGAAGTGCAGTACCAGTGGTGAGGTGGTAAGATGTGGTTGTACATGAGTTAAATGATGACCCCAGTATGTAACGATCAAAGGACATCGGTATGTAAAGTGAGAAAGTGAGTCACAGAGAGTGCAAGGGCATCTCATCCATTCGGGGAATGAGGAAGAGACATAATAAATGTCAATGACATGAGCATTAGAAAGTGGTGATGGAGAGGGCTCTTGCTGAAAGGTTTGGCGTAATGCAGCTAGCATCTGGTGAAAATGAGGTAGAGATAGGCAATGATGAGTGTAGTGTCCATATTCTAAACAGATGGCACAAGCGAATTTGGTTCACAACCCTTTACTTCATGCAGTGGAGGACACAGTAGTAGCACTATATGTTCTTGGTGAAGTGGTGATTGATGTGGTTGCTCAAGGGAGATGGATCTGATTGTGTAACTCGGGAAGAGTAGGACATCTATTGGTGGGGTGTCCCTCCCTTTCGCATAGTGCACAAGGAAGTTGAAATCGAGGAGGAAGGGGAGTTGTGGGATCTTTCTTCTTTCATCTTCCCCTAGCAGTGGAAGTGGTGCTAGTAGTTGGGGGTGAGGGTGGTGTGTTCGGAGCCTGTACTAGAATCTGCATCGGGATTCCCTTTGGCTAAGGAGGGAGAGATAGTTGAGGAACCATTGCGGGTGGGTGTAGATACCATACAGGGATGGAAAGCACCATGTTGGGAAGGGTAAGTGTCATGGCTACCTAAAATGCATGAACTCCAGGTGGGGGGTAGAAGAAGGGAATTTGAGTAATGGCTTGAGGGATTGTCTCCCAAACCGGGATTTTCCCCTAGAGGGGAGAAAAATTAGGGATAAGTGGTGTAGTAGGGTTCTCAAGAAATTCTTGAGGTAATATTTATTCAACTGGTGGAATGTCGAGGTGTGGAGAGGCCTCAGTGGGAGGAATGGTGTCTCCGGTGTTGGTTCCATTAGAAGATATGACACACACTTGTGTTGAAGGGTGTATGAGAGGTGGTGCTCCATGGTATGCCCCCAACAAGGATGGGTCCTTGAAAATTATGGGACCCATGTCAATGAGTGAATAAGCATATGAGCTAGTGTGGACAAGAGGCAGGATATTATCAATGTTGGTGGAGTAGTTGGGCTCATAATGTGTAATTTGGTGGATGGTGACGATTTTCCCGTTTTGGGGGAACATCATTGTTTGAAACACAGAAGATGATACTTCCATCATAGCGTACATGTAGCTACATCCAAACAAGATATTGTAATCGAGCAGGGCGTCGATAACTTCAATGTCGATAAGGATGGTTTTTCCCCCGAGTTCGATGGGGATATTTTGGAAGATCCCTTCAGGGGAGGATGGCCAACCATCATAGGCTCTCAAGGTGATGGCGGATGGTACTAGCTCAAGGGAGCCAATTTTCTTCCATACAGTTTTGGACATGATGCATGTGGATGCACCTTCATCAATGATACATTGATGCACTATCATGTTCCTAATATTTACTAGTATCTGGAAAGCTACCAGAGAGGGGAGGTGTGGTTATCTGCTATCTAGATCAAATGTGATGAGTCTAGTATCATTTGGGTCAACTTCCCCCAAGGTGGAAAGTAAGGATTTCCGCTGAGTTGGACAGGTTTGGAGGACCTCCAATATAGACATGGTTGCAAGATATTGTGCCAAGTCATCGACTAGAATGTAATTGTGTGATGCCCTAGCCTAAGTGTTATTAACATTCCATCATAATGGAATGCAAGGTATAAGAATGGTAGGTTCAGTATTAGGGCATGGAATCATCAAGGGTTTTCTAGTTGTAGATGGAGTTGTTTCTGAGGTGGTTGGAGTAGATTCAAGGGGTGCACCGTATTGATGACCGTGCGTTTGAAAAATAATCTCTCCTTCGCTAATGAGGAGGATATTGCGATCAGCTGGATTTCTAGGGTGGATGGGCCCTGTGTTTTCATACTACCCCATTTGTGGTGGGGTAGGGTGTACCTCATGTTGGGTATTCATCACACCTTGGTGTGGAATAGGGTTTTGTAATATGGTTGGGGGTGGTTGTTGCAAGTACTGTTGTGGGGCCTGCTGAGGGGTAGGTGGTGTTGGAGGACGTGGTACATTCATGGATTATTTCATCCATTTGAATTCAACAATTTGGGGGCAATGGTGAGTATAATGTCCATACTCACCGCAAAGAGCACAAGGGAATTTCATCCTGAGGTTTTTTTTTTGTTCTTCCCTTGGAGTTTGTTGTTATTTTCCCCTTGGGGGTTCCGTTTACCTTGATTATGGTTGCCCCTAGCAGGTTGGTTTTGTTGGGGATTGTTTCCACGTGGTCCCAGGTTATTATTGTTTCAGTTTTTTCCTTTCTTCTTGGCATTATTCTATTGATGGGATAGATTTCCCATATTCCATTGTTCAAAAGTATGAAGTTGTTTAATGGGAGAGGTTTGAACAAATTTAACGTCGTCATGTGGTTGTCCATGTGGGGGAGAAACTGGCTGTGGAGGACCAGGAAATGGAAAGTACAATTTATTTTGTGGCAACGATCCGTAGGGTGCATAGGAAGGTGAAGGACTTTCACCAGCTCCTATGTTATATTTTGAGGTAGAAGGGGAACCTAAACTTGGTTGAGAGGTCAGGCGCATCATGGGTGCCAGCAAGGGTCCACTCTTGTGTGGCGAGGGAGAAACAAGGTATGGTTGTTGGTAAGGGAGAAGATTGTAATAAGATGGACCTCCATATGGTTGCAGATATTGAGGTGCACCATACATAGGTGGTGGTTGGTTGTAAGGGTTGTGGTGTTTTATGGTACCAATCAACCCATCCATAACATGAGACATTCCAGGTTTGTCCTGACCAAATGGTATGGGTCTAGGTTCATCAGATAACACTATGTATAAGTAACCTGACTGAGCATAGATAAGGTCGAACTGTTGGGCCTTCCTGATGGCTACCTCTTCAGATTGAGGAAAAGTGGATGCTACATCTTTGGCAAGTATGTAGACGAGTGATTTTAGAAACTAATCGAGGAGTTGTTATTTGTTGGTCTCTTCTTTACATAAACTACATCGTCGACACCATACATGTATGTGGTCAGCAATATGCATATCTAAGGTTTGTTTGCACTCGGAGAGTATTTCTAAACTAGTGTCATGACGAACTGGTAGTTGAAAAAAGGCCAAAAAGGATTTGGCCAAGGATTCAAAAGTCACATGGGACCTTGATTTTTCGTCCACATACCATTTGGTTGATGGACCAATGAGTGTTATTTGAAATAACCTTAAGCGGATGGATTCATTCATGATTCTTTTTGAAGATAACCATAAGTGGAAGGTCATAACATGGTTGGCAGGATCTTCCCCTGGTTTTCCTTCAAATTTTGGAATATATAAAGGTAGTTTGGTAGGCATATTGGGCCATGTGGGGTCATGTAAAATAGGATAATTTGTGAGTTTAGTAAAATCATGAATGTTGAGAGATGTCAAGTATGGCATAGGGGGATTTGGTGGAGGATTAACTCTAGTCATTATGTGAGTAGGTAGCAGACCTGAACCTTGAGAGGGATTTGGTGGGGTTGTACTTCTCCCTTGAGAAGAAGTTTTCCCCTGACATCCTTGTGAATGAGAGCTAGTGGATGGATTTCCATGGGAATTGGACCCAAGCAAAGTGGAACTAAGTAAAGTTTATCCCAAAATAGTATCACTCATGGGGGTGTGAGATGGTTGAACCGATGAGTTGGAAATACTACAGACTCCTCCTAGAATAGGAGGGAGGTTTTGCAAGCGTCATGAAGGATGGGGATTCGGTGGATCCCCTATGATGTCCAAATAGCAAAGTGAATGTGTGGAAATGGTGATGAGAGCAATAAATGAACAAGATATTTGTATAAGTTGGACCTTCACAAGATAATATAACTCACAATTGCATGTAATCAAATGAGCGTCATACATAAATCAATTGTAAATAAGCAAACATGTGGGTAGGTGGATTTTGTCCGTGTGGGGGAATAAATAAAACAAATGCTTGTGTCCTAAACTACATATCGTCCTTCCTCTCAAATAACATTGGACCTTCCAAGAGCACTCAATAGTGGGGTCTGAAGCCACCGAAAGAGGAACTAGTGAAGGATGAAATAATCAATTATAATGAGGGGTAGAGAGTGCATATCCTGAAAGAGCTGGAAATATTTCCCAATAGCCACACAAAATCTGATCAAGGTGCAATTGTAGCCCACAATTGCCACCTGGGTAGATGTCCTTAATTTGGTCACTAGGTACCTCGGTTAAAGTGTGACATTTAGATTTTCGGACTCAAAAATGGGTCGCGGGATGGATCCCTTCCAAGAGTTGGGTGACTCAAAGGGGGATGCACAGAACAACTGAACCTCGGCCTTCAACCCTTCATGGGTATCTCCCTCCCTTATGGTGTAGGAACACTTGACTTGGAGGATTTGAAATTTTCCTATTTGTCAACTTCTAATGTTTAAAAATGTGAGAACCAGATAACGGGGGGTTATTTGGATGCCTACCCCCGAGATCCAAGCTAGACTAAAAAATTATTTTGGCACCTCCTGTGGAGGAAAACTTAGTGAGTTTTTAGAAAAATTTCAGATGTGGTGGCATGAGAGATTGGGGGTGTGAACTAATCTCACTTGAATTAAGTGGGTGTGGATAATTTCCAAAGAAGTAGTGATATGTTTCGAAATTCCTTTGGAGAAAACCTACTTCAACCTCCACAATATAAAATGGAGATTATGTGAGTGAGGAGTGAATTTGTGTGTGAGAAAGTGAAAAAAATTGTACCAAATTTTAATAAGTTAGGTGTGAATTTGCAACATGTGGACTTCATGTGGTCCTTACAAATATTTGTTACCTATCTTACTAAGTGTCATTGGTACAACCTTGTGGAATTTTAAAAGACCTAAAGAACTAGCATGTGGACATATGGGTCCTTACCAATATTTTAAACTCCCTATTGTTGTTTACACTAAGAAAGCTTGAAAAAATATCCTAGATTGCAAGCATGTGGGCATGTATGGGCTCGTCACTTTGATCTTTAGACTTCCCTAGTGATGTAAACTAAGAAATAAATTTCAAGAAACTATCCTAAGTTTGCAACATGTGGGCATGTATGGGCCCTTACAACTTTAAGATGATTTCAAAAGAAACTAAGAGGAGCCCTAGGGGAGCTTTGTCCTCTCCTAAATATTTTTTGTTAAGGGAGATGAAATGTCCCTTTAACCACCTTTCTTATTCTCAAGATCACTCTATGGTGTGAGAGAAGATCATACTCAATGATCAAAGTTAATTTCTAGTCCCAATGTAAGTGTTTTTATATGTAATAATCTCAACTTAAATTTCACAAACCAAACAAGACATCCATGTGGAAACCAAAGAAAAAGAGGAGAATATTTGGTTCTTTTTACCCCCTAAGTGCCTATGTTTACCTAACCTTTCATATGGGAAAGGAGTCTAAGTGGAGTGCATGGGCATTATAAATTGCATGAAAGTAAGAATATGAAGGTTAGGGGCCCTCAAATCATCACAAAAACCCTTACAATTTTGAAAATATGGATATGTGTGTGGGTTACAATTCTGACAGGTGCGCAGTGGGCGCATAGTGCGAAAAATGCACAGAGAAAAGAAGCCAGTGCAGTGCACAGGGCGCTGAGTGTGTGTCTGTGGGATGGAATATCCACACACTTTCTGATACACGTCGGGGGGGAATTTTTTGAGTGAAATTATCCTCCTCCAACTCAGACTTTTTCTTTTGACAGGTAAGGTTGGGTCGATTTTGGTACCTGCAAGACAAATTGATTAAAAAGAAGTGCTCTCTAATCTCAAATAGGGTGGAATTTGATACCTTTTCCCTAGTATGGTCGCTAATCCATTGTGTTTGTTTCGTCACTTGGGTGAGCAAAACAATGAAACTTGCATGCTTAGTTGGGCCTGCTAGACAAGACAAAAGTTTGTGAGTGGGTTAAACAAGCTAAAAACATGTAATAAACAAACTAACTAATTAAAAAAACTAAGAAAATATAAACTAGAATGCATAAGAAACTTAGAACCATAAGCAATCAACCATTGACCAAGATAATGCCACAAATGGATAACTATATTAGTTGGAAAAACACCGTAGAGAAAAATGAGGATTTATGGGTCCCCTCTTCCTCCTTGGGAGGGATCTTGAGTTCCCTAATGGAGAGCTCTTATTACAATGTAAGAAAAATGGCAAATGATGAAGAAAATCAATGCCTATTCCCTCAAGAGGTGAGTGGAATGGCATATTGGAATGATGCTTGAATATTCCAAGGAGAAAAGAGGATTCTCAAGGCAGAATTTAGGCAGCATAACAATATTATGAAGATCTTGGTTTCTCAGTGCACCCATGGCTTTCATTTATAACATTTATTCAAGGAAAAATATAATTGGTTCTTGGTGTGAACAAGGGGCCTTTTAGGGAACCCTTTGGTCCTTGACCAACCCCCCATTCAGATTTCGCTCAAATATGGAGGTCAAATTAGGTTGGGATCTAGTCCATAAGTGGTTTGGGGGGCGACAAGAACCATAAATGTGTCATTCACAGGAGTGTGCATCTTTTATCGTACACAGTCGTGCATTTGGCACATTGTGCGCTCTGGGGGCTTTGTTGGCCCACGCATTGTGTGTGCGCTTCCTTTAGTGAATTTGCACATGTTAATTTTTTTCCCAATTGTATAGTTTTTGCCTTTTGAAATGCATTTTATTGTTGCAAGTGAACTAATTGTTGTTGGCATTGTTGTATTTCTGTAACCATTTGCATGCAATGTTGAGAATGAAATTCCAATGATAACATCTATGCCTTCAACTTGAGAGAACCATTTGGAAACTAGTTGGGCGTTGTGTCTTTCAAAAATTCCATCTAATGCATATTTAGTTCTATATACCCATTTACATATGGCAATTTTTGTTTCTTTATGAAGAGGTACAAGATCCCAAGTATCATTCACCATTAAGGAACAATATTCTTCATTCATTGTTGTGTCCCAATTTGGATGGCCTGAAGCTTATACAAATGTTTTAGGATCACAAGTCTCTAAAACTTGAGCTAAAAGAGAAGACACTTGATAGAACTATGAACATGTTTGAAACTGATATGAAGGATCACCAACAAGATCACCAACTTCTTCGCATGTTGAACAAACCCATCTTGGAAACGATGGTGCTAGTGTTAGTTCATGTTCAATGGAATCGTTTAGAGAAAGGTGAGAAACAAGAGGTGTATTTTCATCCTCCTTGTGATCATCATCTAAATAAGAAAATAGAATAGGAACAAAATGTGGAACAAACCCCGAATATGGCACAAACGCCAAATTAGGCACTCGAGACAAGAGATTTTCATCAAATTTAACATATCTTATAATAATAATTTCATTGAAATGAGGTTGAAGAAGTATGTAACCTTTGACATCTTCAAATATCCAAAAAAAATACACTTCTCACTTTTAGGCTATAAATATTTCATTTTCTCATCATAAAAGTGAGTCCATGCTATAATACCAAACACATGGAAGTGGCTGACATGTGGCTTAGTTTTAGTCCATGATTCTTCCAGTGTTATATTTTTTAGACCCTTTGTGGGAGTGTGATTTACTATGTCATTTTCACAGTTGATTTCTTCCACCCAATAATGAAGACTTAATCCTTTAGATTGGATCATACAATTAGCCATTTCCTTTAATTTGTGATTCTTTCTTTCAACAACACCATTTTGTTGTAGTGTATATGGAACAATATGTTGCATTTAAATGCCTTATGCAGTGCAGTAACTTGTAAGTTTATTGTTCACATATTCACCTCCATTATTTGTTATTAACCTTTGAAGTTCATGTCCATATTGTTTTTCTACAAGAGCATTGTAGGCCAAAAAATTGTCAAAAAAATCACTCTTAAGTTTTAATAAGTAAACCCAAGTTCATTAGGATAATTCATGAATGAAAGTTAAGAAATACTTGCACATAGAGAAAGAAGGAGAAGAAAGAATACCACACAAATCACTATGAACAAACTGCAAAGGGGATGAGGCATTCCAAGAGGAACATTTGTCAAAACTATCTTGATGATGTTTTCCAAGAACACAACTGACACAAACACCATCTCTACAGGAAACAAGAGAAATACTAGTTACCATGTGTTGATTACATATTTTTTGCATTGAGCGATAGTTTAGATGACCAAACCGCTTATGCCAAAGTTTTCTCATGTCATCACTATGAGCAACAAAAACTGATGGAAAATATGTTAACCCAAATTTTTAAAACTTGTAAAACCTGATAATATCATCAGCAATTCTAGTTTCTAGGACATGCTTAGGATCTTTTGAATCCTTCATTACAACTTGGTGAGGTGAAAAATCTATGTTTTTCTCTTCACCTAAATGAGTGATCTGATACACTGATAGAATCTTGCAGGAAAGACTTGAAACACATAATACATCATTGACATTACCATTATCTACATAAACTATTCCAAACCCTACAACACTAAGAGATGTTTCATCACCAAAAAATATTTGTTTGGTGTTACATTCATTTAGCGCAAAAAAAATGGCTTTATCCTTAGCCATATGATAAGATCATCTAGAATCAATAATCCACTCATCAAAAGAATAATTAGAGGTTGCATTGAAGGAGAAACAATAGAATTCCCATGCAAATAAGAGTTAGGAGAAGAAGACTCAATACTAACGTTGTGCTTCTTCATTGCTACTTCTAAGGATTCCATATTTTAAAAACATTTATACTCCACATGACCATCTAGCACACAAAATTTGCAATGCCTATTAGTCTTCTTATTTTTAGATTTTTCTCCTTTGTCACCATTAGGAATAGAATCTGGCAGAGAGGGTTTGGGACCCTTGTTTTTCTTGTTGTTGTGTCAAGGATGTTGCTTCTTAGGATTCTTTGATTTATCTTTCTATTGGGCCACAGAGGCTTTATTGGATGTACCTGCAGTGTTGATCGCTCTGCATAGCAGCCACATCTCTTCTCATAGATAGCTATCACCATTCGAGCAAGTGTTTGAATTCTACAGTTTTATAGTTTTAGTCTATTTCATTTATTCAATAGAAGATATTGTTCACTGGATATCTGTGTTGTTCTTCATAGCTCTGTGTTTATTGTATTATGTCTATTAATCAATTCGTTCTGCTCCTAAATCGGGATTGAATTACTTGTACATTGTGATCAAATGATAATAATAAAAAATTATTATTATGGAATTTTGGATATGTTACATATTTTCCTCCACTTCATCTTTCCTAACTACTTTAACCAACATTTTCAAGGCCTTTGGTATATTATCTTCTCTTCCTTCTTCTAGAATTTCCTACTATACAGTTTATGGCATTCTTTCCATATATGTTTGATAACATCTCACTTTGAACATTTCAATGACATTTTTATATAGTCTAAAGGTTGAGTAAAATACCATGTACCCCTTATGATGTACATTTCCTATGGAAAATCTTCTCGAATATCCAATTCCAACAATATTTTTACTATCTTCCTTATTCACTTTGGTATGGAAAGCTACCTCTAAATCAATGGGATTTCCCAAACCCTCCCCTAGTGCCTTCAAGGTAATTTTATTTTATAATTCCATCGCTAAGCATGGTAGCAACACCCATACTAGTTTCATATATGTAGCTTCCTTATGAGCATGAAACCCCAACCTCCACCTCTTTAGGTATAGAAGGGAAGGGCCCCAATACCACCTACTAGATCAAATTTTCTCTACATCAACTTCAAACTTAAACTCAAAGGAAAACCACTTGCAAATAATGACTTGAAACATTGATGCATATACTCTTATGCCCCATACTAAACCTTCTTCAACCACAAATGTAGAGAACCTTCCATGGCAATCTTCCCCATATATTTCCCTATTATGGATTTTCTCCATTAGAGAGGTAATTTCTTCCATTCCCATATCCTCTCCCAAGACCAACCTTACATTCTCTTTCTAATCTCTAATACACTTTCACTTCCATTTACTCCCTAGAAACCCAAGGCTTATTGCATTTTCCTTCCTCTTAATATCTTTCTCATCTTGACCTATTTTTCTTGAGATAAAGCTCCAAACCCTTGTCCTAATTTAGTTCCTTGCATGATGGATAGATAACTTCCAATAGCTTGAAATCCCTTCAACTCCTCACAAGTCTGGAATTTTTCATTTAACCTTTTGACTAGCAATGGTAATTACTCCTCCACCTCAAAATTGTTATCATTAACATTAGAACTCTCTCTCTAGCCTCCGGAGGAATTAAGATTTAGAGGAATTAAGATTTGTACCTCCCTGATATCATTGGAGTACACAAACCATGTATATGTTCATCCTTTTTTATTTGAAGGTTTGGTACCTCCCTTTCTTTTGGGACCTCCACTAATAGATTAGAGTTTCCAAAAGGTTCTAACTAGGTGTGAAGCCTCCCCTTACCATTGTTAATCTCCTAGCTATAATCCATAGACCATTTCTAAAGTTCTATTAGCTCATCCTTTGAACTAAAAATGGACTTTAGGAGCACCTCTTCCCCATCCACATAGTCCACCAACTCTACTTCCATACCAAGCCTTTAGGCCTAACCTTCCTT
>WSFP011494335.1:0-14491 GCA_009831015.1 Picea engelmannii | reverse complement strand
GAAAGATAAAGGAGAATGTCACTTTTACTTTAAGAATTTAACATTACCATTCATTACTAGGGTGGGTGAAATGGAGGGGGTGCGGGCCTCTTTAAATAGCCCTAGGGCCCACGCACAAAGCCAAAAAAATAAAAAATAAAATTAAAAAAAAAACCCAAAAAAATTGACTTTTTCGAGGAGCGCCCGAGTTGGTTTGGGAGCGCTCCGGGAGCACGGTTCCGGGTGGTCGGGAGCGCGTCCTACAGGTGCGGGAGCGTGGGGGGAAGCGGATCGGGAGCGCGCGGGAGCGGGACACTTCGGGACAAGGCAGGGAGCGGGATTTGAGGGTCGGGAGCGCGGTTCGGGAGGTCCGGAGCGCGGCCGGGAGCGCAGTTCCGGGACACTCCCGCTCGGAGCGCGGATCGGGGGTCCGGACCGGGGGGGGGGGACGCTTCGGCAACACTAAGCCCAACACTTATTTCTGGAGTGTAATTTCGCCAAGGAAGCATGGAGGCTCACCCTTTTGGACCTGCAGATTCCAGCCTTCCCTCAGAGCACTGTAGCAGAATTGTTCGCCTCCTGGAACAATATCTATCCTTTTGGCATCCCACCAAGTCCTTCTGGCGAAAAATTTGGACAGCAGTCCCCAAATTCGTTTGCTGGCAAATATGGCTGGCCCGCAACGATCAATTTTTTAACGGAAATAGACACTCCCCTCTTCAGGTTGCAGTCAAAGCTAAAGCGTTCCTCTTGGAAGCAGCCCAACAACAATACTTCAATAAAGATCCTCTTCTCCGTCCTGAAGAAAGGAGATGGCTCAGCCCGATTGAGCCATCTCCTCGCACGCTTCTCCTCATTCCTCAGACAGCAAATCCGGAGTGGAGAATAAAAGAACCTGAGGATGGTTTCTTAAACTGGTGGAGATCCAAAAATCTTACCACAATCTTCTTTGACGGGGCCTCCAAAGGAAATCCCGGGAACTCTGGCGCTGGAGGGGTCATTTACTCTGCGGATGGGATCTTAAGAGATTGCTTCTACTGGGGTTTAGGCCAGAAGACCAACAACCAGGCAGAGATTCTCGGCCTCCTCAAAGCTTGTCAAATAGCAAGAGAAAAGGGAGATAAAGACCTCCAAGTATTTGGAGATTCAGAGATTCTTATACAGAAATTAAACACGGAGGAACTCTTCAACAATGCTGGTCTCAATAAAATTCTGGGCAGATTGAAAAGAGTCCTGCAAGATTTCACCTCCTACAAGATCTACCATATACTTAGAAACCTGAATGGCGAAGCGGATCAATTGGCAAACAAAGGATGCCCTCTCACGAAAGGGCAGATATTTATCAATGACGATAACTTCTATCAAATTCCTTGAAAAGGCTGTAACTCATAAGCTGAACTTGCTGGCTGTTTTCTTTGTAAATGGGGCCGCTTAAGCAAAGACCCCTCCAATCTTTTACTATTAAAAAAAAAATCCATACCCGTTACAATTAAAAAAAAAAAAAAAATTGAATATTTTTACAAAAGTATGGCCAAACATTTTACATATTAAGAACTAATAAGATTAGCCCATATTTCTACACTTTAATGTATATTTACATTTGGTGTGCCAAGATTTTGATTATTATAGCCTAAATGCCATAATACCAATGACCATGTAGAACAGCTCAATATAAATAACATCTTTAGCAATGGCGCCTGCCTGGTAGCTACCACGCCAGTAAATAACATCTTAGGGCTTCGATATTGTCCATGGCTCCATGATTCATTGAACAGGTTCAACAGACTACTTTTTCAAACATTTCCTTTTGCTTCTCTTTTCTTGGTCTCCTAGACCTCTTAGGAGTCTGGCATGCCCATGTTATGGAACTCATTCTGTTGATTCCAGAAGAGATTGAGGAGTAAATTGTCATCTGCAATACCTTCGCTGGAAAGCCTTGTACGCTACAAAAGCTAGAGGCTCCGTTGAATCTCTTTGAAATATCTGTTTGATTTCCTGTGGCAAATGGCATGGTAAAGAAATCCAGCAAATGGGATATTATTAGTAAGAGGGAATTTAAGGTGGGGATAGTTAGTGACCTAGGTAGAATCTGCATTTGCAGAGGGAATAGAATAGCATTTAACAATGGAGCCCGAAAATTCAGCTTTTTTCCAGGCCTAACCATTATGAAAAGTAAAGGAATCAGATAAGCATAAGTATGAGGAATTCAGCACTTTTATTAATTAGAACACTCCATTTTCAAAAACTTCCAAAGACCTGCTCAAGATAACATAGGAGCCCAGTTAGCAGAAGGTGTATGTGAGAGAAATGGAAGGCTGTTAAAGGAAGCCGATGCTCAAGCTAACATAGGAGCCCAGTTATCAGAAAGCATATGCGAGATTGGGCTGTTGCATCCTTTATGAGTTGAATGCAGTCCGGAGAAGTTTGAGAAGTAATTAGAAAGGCATAGCTGAAGCACAGTAGGATTCTGTACCTAACCTTCGTCCAACTGGACACTGCCTCATCTTTTTAAGGAAATAAGTCTTATCGTACCATTCTTCCTGTATGTATAGATGCAACGGCTACATAAGTATTAATCAATATAAGGATAGATGTAGCGTGAGAAAATAACATAACATAGTATAAATGTTTTATTTTTATTTTTTTTGGGTTATTTTTTATTGGATTTCCAAAATTGATAGGAATGGTAGGATCTGTAGATTTGAGTGGTTAAGTTTGTATAATCCAAGTGTTTCAGGGGTTTTTCAGCACACTGAATCCAATTATGTATTCAGAAATGCAATTTAAACAACAACAAAAATAGTGATTTTGTCCAGATTTACATATCCGGATTTTAGCAAAAAAAAAACAAAAGGTAGAATGTTTAGCCAATGCCGGATTATGCACCATGGATGCAGTAAGTCAATCATTAGTAATATCGATGTAGCAAGTCAATCATTGGTAGTGTACCATCTTTCTTATGTGTCGGATACCATACTATTCATCATTCAACAAAAAGGAAGTAAAAAGCAGATTAACAATAATTGACTTGATGCATAGTGCATATTACTTGGCAATGTAGAATAAAACCAAAATGTGAAATAAAAGAAGAATATTATGAACAATACCTCCAAAATATGGAATAGAATAAAAATATTATGAACAATACCTTCTAAATTCCTTCATTATGAAATAAAAAATGCAACACAATTCAATTAAGCAAAAAAAATCTGTCATCCTTTTCAATTCAGATTTTGCATAAGAACAATAAAATCACTTATTGATGTGTCTGCAAAACAATAAGGAAGAATGCAGATCCCGTGTAAAGAAGAGTAGTCTAACCAATTAACATTTTGTGTAAAGTTGCTAGCTAACAGTTATAGTTAATGGATTTATTATTGCTAGTTTAAGGAAGAATGCACATCACATGTAAAGAAGAGTCCTTACCAATTAACCCTTTGTGTAAAGTTGTTAGCTAACAGTTATAGGTTATAGTTAATGGATTTATTATTTCTAGTTTACTTGGTTTAGTATGAATGATAATTATATAGATTGATTTAATAGAATAATATATAGTTATTTGGCTTAGTATGAATGATAATTATATAGATTGATTTAATAGAATAATATATAGTTTAAGATGTGTATTTAATTAAATTAATGTGATTATATATTTAATGAGTAAGTATTAATTAATTAAGGTGAAAAATGAGAGGTTTTTTTTATGACTATTCAGTGTTTTAGTTGAATTCTCGGAAAACAGTAAAAAAAAATGATCTTCAAAATATTGATATTGTAAAAGCATATTATAATTAAGTTTAAGAGAAAATGTGAAACAAGAAAATTATCTCCCAAAAAAAAAAATCAAATTAATATAAATAAATAGTAATTATCATTGGTATCTCTTGTTATTTGTTTATGTTGAAAAAAAATATTCAAACTTAAAAAAAATATATATATAAAAAATAAATAAATAAACCTTTTTCAAAACTATTCATTATTTTAAATTTAATCATTTATAAATTTTATATTATTTTGATGAAAATATTAAATTTAATCATTTATAAATTTTATATTATTTTGATGAAAATATTAAATTTAATCATTTATAAATTTTATATTATTTTGATGAAAATATCTTAATAGAACTTAAAGCTTTAATATTATAAATTTGAAGTAATTAATGATTAAAAAAATAAATTTTATTAAAGGTATATATAATATTTTTTATAATAACTATTAGGCCCAATATGACTCAATATGACTGTATATTTTTATAAACTAAAGTATAAATCAATGAATTTTATTAAAGGTACATATAATATTTTTTATAATAACCATTAGGCTTAATATGATTGTATACTTTTATAAACTAAGGTATAAATCCTATTTCTTATGGATTTGAACATATGATTTATTAAGAAGGAACACATGTTTTTAACCATTAGACCCAATATGACTATATACTTTTATAAACTAATTTGTAAATTTATATAAGATTTTTTTATTATCTTAAAATTTAATAAAAAAATATTTTTTAATTATCAAAATAAATTAAATTAAATTTTAAAAAATAATAGTTTTTAAAAATATAATAAGAAAGTAAAATATTGATAAATATTTACTAAATAAATATTTAAAAAACTATTTATATTTTTAAAAATTATGATATTTTTAATGAAAAATAATAATAATAACAAAATCAAATTATATTTATTAAAAATGATTTTTTGAATTAAAGTTTTTTTTATTATTAATGTAATAGTTTATACAAAGATTTACTTTAAAAAACTAAGGCATGAAAGTAGACATTACAACATTATGCAAAGACAAAAAAAAAGTGTGTTAACTTAGGCCAAAACACTTACAATCATGAATAAAAAAATGATAGTTGGTTTGAGCCAAAACACTTGGAGTTAACATAAGTTGTCTAGGAAACCAAAGAGCTTAGAGAAACAAAAGGTAAAGGGTGAAGGCTCAATCTAATAACCATAAGAAGTGACCATCCCAACAACAAGTGGAGGTTGTTCATGGTAAACCCAGTGAGGGCCCCACCCAAAATCTGAAGGATCAACATCAACTAGCTAAATAGGTTCCCACCCATCACCAAGAGGCTTTGGGGTTTGGGCCCCTCGATGATAGCCAAGGCTAGAGATAGAAAGTGTTTGTCTTTGAACAATGTCAGTGGTGTTCAACTCTTCTAATGCTCACATCACTTGCACTTGCATGTCAATCCCTTATCTTTTCTATGTGGCCCTACAAAAGCTAGTTGGTAAGGGCTAAGTGGTTCTTTGCTCATAGAACAGAGGGCCCCACTCTAATGTTCCATTAGTTGTTTGAGGTGTTGCGTCTCAAATTGAACCTTTGGGGCATGTACAATTATTTATAAGGGTGGAGTGACACCTGTTAGAGTGTCATTATACCACAAAAAAAACGTGTGTCAAGACAACAAAATCAAAAGAAACATCATTACATCTCTTCTAGAGCAAAAACTAAACTTCAACTCTAATAGACATTCAATCATAGTGGAGCTTAATGGCCCAAGGAAGTTGGTCACCTAGTAAGGCAGTTTTCCAGGTGAGAAGGACAAAGAGATATTGTTGACATAACTACTTGATCCATGCCCAAGTAGAGTAGGCTAGAGGGAAAAAACCAGAAATTATGCTTAAGGGTTTTATCTTGCCCACGCCATGGACAACATATGTCTCCACACCCATGTATAATAGATTCTTATCTACAAAGAGATCCCATAACTAAACACCATGCAAATATTTTTTTCTTGGGTTCTAATATTGGTTTCCAAAGTCTGTGAAACTAGACTAACCAAGTTTTATGTTGAGACTACAAACACCACAATTTGTTCAGTTATCCTTTTAGGAATGGCTTAGAGTAAAGCCACTTTTAGCCGCAAGTAACTTGTATCTTAAATAGGTTATGGCATTTCCTCATTGCCAATCTCCCCACCAAGATTGAGGTGTAAGGAGGACAATCTTAAGCATAAGATCTTCTAGGACAAGGCTTTAATATGCTTGAAAATGAATTTATCCATAGAGGTCGTGATATATTTCCCCTTGAATTTGGCCCATGGGATCTAGTCCTATCTTAAACTTTGAAGATATCATTGTCCAAATAAATGCCCTTTCTAAAGAGCCTTAAGGGCGAGAACCAATAAGTCTTGGCCAAAGGCTTTCCTTCAAATTTAACAATAGATGACCACTAGAGGCTTGCCTTTAATGTTAAAAAATGGTGACCACGAGAGGTAGTGATCATTGAATCAAAGACTAGTTCGAAGGGAGAGTTCCTTTTAGGGAAAATAGGGCTTAATGGCCTACCAAATACTCTATAAAACAAAAGTGTCATGGACTTTTAAAACATGATATGGCATGAGCAATAGGGTTTGAAACAAGACCCCTCTGCAAGAATGTTTCCCAAGGGAAAGGGCCTATTTAATTTGATGTCTGGCAAGGACCTTCCAAGATTTTGTCCCTGGAAAGACTCAAATCAACCTATATGGGACATAGGGCTTGAGCCCACAAGTAGGTTTTGATGGCACCCAATCCTTCAAATTCTTGTAGGGTGCAACAAAGTTCCCAATTAATTTTGTGAAATCCCTTACTCTTATTAGTGTTTTCCCATAAAATATTTCACAAATCCTTCTCCAAATTCTAATATGGTGCCTTGGACAGAACTGGACATAAGGAATAATACAAATGAGTTGCAACCAACACTTGGGTACATATTTGGAATTTCACTTCCAGTGCTAAGGGATCAATGATTCACTTTTCAATTTTATTTTCTACCCTCTACACTCTGACCTCCTTGAGATCTCAAGTGAGCCTTGAAGGTAAAAGGGAGGCTAAAAAACTTAAATATTTAGCCCAGTTGGATCTAGGACCACTTTTGGGAGACTATCTAGCTAGTGATAGGTTGTTGGCTCTGTATGTAAAATTGTGTCTTGGCGAACTAGATATTCAACCTCAAAGCCACACAAAACGTTTATTGACACTCCATGGTATGAACCCAAGAAGTTTTGTCTTCGAGAATTGTTAGGAAGGAATCATCAACGAAATGACCATTAACCACTTGTTTGGCCTCAAGTTCAAATAAAGGAATTCCTTAAATCAAGACCAAGTTGACTTTATAATTGTTATCACTATCTAACACTTGTGCAAAGCCTTTAGAAGATGCTTGACAAGTGTAACATATGAAAGTACTTGCCACTGTCACCTAAGCAATCACTTTCCTTGTTTTAGTGAAGGATCGAGATCCAACACAATGAAGGCTTCCCTAGCAACCTCAAGGAATCTTATAGAGAATAAATCAAGTCTACAACCACCTATATTGGTTACTTGATTATACCACCACCTCGATCAAGGTTCAAGGTGAAGGTGGTTTAAGCAAGGTGATTTCAAAGTTCATGTGTGGGGTATTTCTAAGAAAATAAAAGATATCTACCACAACAAATGAATTAATTAAATGCCCAAAATCACTAATTATCAAGGAAAAAGCAATGGTTGTAATAAAACTTGCATAAAAGACAATTACTTCAATAATTTAACAAGTTTATGACAACGTAAATAAAACAGTCCTAAACTAACAAGAATGCAATGAAATAGAGATGAAATGCAAATCTAAACTAACACAGTAAACATCCAAGGATTGTTGAAAATGAAATGGCATGAAACTACTTTAAATCATGCAAGACGTCAAGCCCTAATGGCTTAAAACTACAATCACTATGCAATAAATGATGTTTGAGATAATTCTAGAAATGCAACAAAAACCCCATATGTTAAGCTATCAATGACTAAGAAATAAAGATGCAATGCAATTGAAGCTAAATCTACCATGAGGCTTCAAGGAGAGAGTGAAATTAGGGTTTCAAAGTCACTTTGCAAGATAATAGACTAGTGTCGTCTAGTTCCTTGGGCATATGAAGTCAATAAATGCAATTTCTATGGAGAGCAAAGGCAAGAGAAAACTCAAGAATCAAACCCTAGGGGAGTACACTCACAAGACCTAGGTATTGATTCTTTAGAAGAGCAACTTAGGGGAGTCCACTCACAAACCCTAAGAAGCCATCCTATGTCTTCTATGCCCTAAGAATTGCATTAAGAGACTAGAAAATCCAAACCAAACCAAGTAGGACAACTAAGCAACTTTATAAGTCGAGAAGCCATGGGTAGAGGGAGAAAAAATAACTAGGGTATTCTTGTAAATCCAGGGACCTCAACGTAAGATTTCCATAACATCCACTGAATTGTTACACAAAAACATAAAGAAACCCTTGGTGACATTGTGGGTATGGGTGCGGTGCCACTCTTGTAATAGTGTCAAGAGGCACTCTCCCAACAAAGTAACCCAAAATGGAGCCTACCTTAAACTAATTGTATAGACTATCATATTTTGACCCAAAAAAGTCAAGATAGGGAGGAGAGTCATTACCTCAAGATACACCTTCAAAGCAAATTTTTTTGTAGTCTTGGCTGCCATTAAACTCTGGATCATTCTTAACTTCAAACAAAATGAGGCCTTTCTTAGGGGATTAGGAACTCATAGTACCCCATCCACCTTATGATTGGAAAGTTGCACCACAAATTTGGATGATACTGCCTTTATAGTAGAGGAATGGTTACAAGTCTAGAAAGGATTTTCTATCTCCTAATAATGTGTGGTATGTTTCTCACTTGTAAGAATCCTCCACCATCAACAATTTGAATTTTTTCAAAAACTACATATTTATAGGTTGTGTTTTCTAATAATATAATGCCACCCTTTATGAGTGTCTATTAGCCCAATTGATATGACACCTCCCCATACCTCCTGATATGTTTTTATAGAGATATCTTGTTTTGGGGTCTATTGTTTCCTTCTCCCTTGTCTTCATGCCCAATTAGACAAACTTGTCATCATCTTTGTCTCTAGCTTTATTCCCAGTGTTCAAATTTCATCCCCAGGCAAGAGGCCCTCTTTTACTTCTTGGTTCTTTATCATTATTATTGTCTACATTATTATGGTTACCTTGTTCAAACTTCCAACAAGGTTACCTTGTCTTGAGAGTGCTTGTAATTGTCGAGTATCTTGTGTTCTGAAAGGAGGAGATTGATTTTGGTTAGGTTAGGTCAAATGAGTTGAAGTCCCTTAGTGCTACGTTGATTGGGATTTCTTCATCATCAAGTTGTTGTCTAGTAGTTTCAATGGATGAATTTACATTTGGTTGTGTAGGAACAAAGAAATGTATTGAGTGATCAAATTGCTAAGACAAAACATGCGGGTGAACATACTCATGTGGTTGGTGGTAGTTATTTATCTAGCAAGATGGGACGAAGTTGCCTTTGAAGAATGTAATGTTATGCTGTGCACATGATTGACCATTTGAGTATCTTTATATCTTATGGATGATGTACAAAAATCTCCCATGCCACAAGTGAATGACTTTGGGGTGTTGTATAGTTGGGGTTGTTGGTGAATGCCTTTGACATGCTTGGTTGATTCATGCATATGATTATCGCATATGATTATCTTGTATTATTTGTAATTGCTCTTCTTTTTCTGTTGGGCTTGTGAGAAAAGGGATGTCTTCATTGAATTCATCATGGTCGTCTAAATTTGAGACATTGAAGGTTGTTGATTGCCCATTGGTTTGTTGATTTGCGACACTATCTTTATCTTCTACTAGATTATTGAGGGAAATAAGGCATTGTGTGTTAGTTTTGTTATAAATTGGCTACTTAATCAATCAGAAATGGAGCAACTTGGTCTTCTGAACCTTTTTTTGTTACAATAGAGGTTAGATGTCATTTTTTTCATTTTATATGCCACAACACATCTCTTCCACCCAAGTTGTAAGAGTCCCTCACCTCTCTCAATGCACTGATACAAGTCAATGGCACTGATGGTCTCTTGTTTTGCATGCAGGAAATTTCTAGATCCTTTACACTGCATCTTTGTTGAAAATGTATTAAAAATGACAGATGATAAACATGTATAGGATCAATTTGATATTTGCCAAGATTGTTGCACATCATACAAATTCTAGGATAGTATTCCAACTCCCATTCATATGCAAAAACATCAAATCTCTATTCATTTTTTTGACATCTAGTTTTTTTCCTCTAGTAAAAAAATAATTCATATTTCAGCGGAATGAAAATTACACTTTTTAGGTGCCGAAGCACTATTGCTAGAGACAAAAGGGAGCATATCATCATCCTCGATACAATCTGCCTATCAGATACAAATAACTGCCTTGTACTTTTTCTAAAAAAGAACTCCAAAAAAAATGAAAACTAAGAGCATTTCCCCTTAAACAAATAAAACAAAATAGGTGACTTGTAGAGCTCACAAATTTCTCGATGTAAACAGTCAACCAGAAGAAATAAGGAAATCTAAAAAAATAAAAGCTGGGAGAACAGAATGACAGCCCCATCCAGACATTCTTCGAGCTGAATCAATCCTTCTCAGATCTGCTGGCCCTCCTTTGATAGAGTATCTGCCTCCTGATTTAATTCTCTGTAAATGTGAGAAAGGGAAATTGAAGAAAAGGACGAAGCAACTTCTCTGAGAAGATCATCAATAGCCCTGAGCTGACAAATCAACAAATCAACGAAATTGATGGTCTCCTGTTTTACATGCAGGAAATTTCTAGACCCTTTACCTTGCATCTTTGTAAATGTATTAAAAATGACATGATAAATATGTAAAGTTCAGTACTACAAAATGAAGTGTTGTCAAAAAAGTTTGATATTTGCTAAGATTATTGCACATCGTCCAAATTCTAGCATAGTCCTCATACACACAAACATCGAATCTCTATTCATTTTTTTCAGCAACTAACTTATATGAGGGGTTTGTTTAGATTTTCAAAAATCATAATCTAAGTTGCCTGTTTCAAATTGAAGTGACAATTATGTGATTATTTTCTACAACATAAAAGATACATGTTCTTAAAACATTTTGAAAGCAACTCCTACCCTTTCCATTGCTACCTTATCTATGGTTTGATTGTTGACAGTAAATTAAATGGGTTTTTTAATTTACATATTCAGGAATTGTAGCCTAACTTTGATACTAGATGCCCATTTTTCAACGCCAAAATGAACAACAAATAGAAGAGGATCTATTTTTATTCACTTACGAACCTTACCTTACCATAATTAACTCTATCAACTAAATAAGATTTTAAGGTCGCTGGGGATTATAGCCTTCCCTCACCTAATTACATCCTTTAGACTTCATCGTTCTATGCAATATTATTCTATCATCATCATAAAAAAAAATATTTATGGGAGAGAAAGACGACCTGCCTGACTCGTGGTCGTTCATATGGATGATTTCATGATTGCGTGCAGTTTTAGATTTATTACACTAGGTGAAACTAGTATATGTGGTGTTACTTTCGAGGGCCTCATGACCCACCGTCTTAACCCTTTATGAGACAATGTTCTGGCACTCATTTGGATGTATCCATCAATCCAAGTAAACTTAGATATACCAGTATCCATTTGATTCAATTGAACTGGAAAAACATAGTATAACTTATTACAATAGTATGTCATTTGTTGTTTCACTGGACTGCAAAATCAAAATCACATATTCTTGAAGACAACACTCTCTGGAGAAGTAGAAACAAAATACAAATATCTTAACACAAAAATAAAGAAAAGACAACGTATTACTTTCCTGCAAATCTATATAAAAGTAAAATGCATAAATACATTTTCAGATAACACTAACATTTTAACTCTGAAAGGCCATTTATTGCACAAGTTCTCATGACTGGCCAGTGCAGATCAACTCACACTGAGAATGTTGGTGCCTACTAAGCATGGACTTACATTTGATCCCAAGCCTCACCAGCTCAAAATCAATAAAAAAATATTCAATGTAAACTTCTATATGTCATTGTTATTTTTTGTTTCTAATCAGTTCTAACGACATGCCTACCTCCAAGATACATGCTTTTAATTGTAACTGACAAAAGCCAGACAAAGGATTTCCAAAATCACAAGAAAATTGAAGTAACTTTCAATTGGTGACATTTCAATATTTTTGAGAATCACAAGTAACAATCTCGACAAAGATGAAGAGGGGACCCTGAAAAGATAATTTCAGACCTTAGTTCATAATATAATCTATATCCTCCAAGCATTAGCTCACATTGGTCTAACTGAGATCAATTTGTACAGGACAAACAGATCTAAACACCAATGGTAGAAAAATTGTGAATATGGGATGTTTACATTTCTACTGGACGGGAAGAACACAACTTCTTTACTGTGAGACCAAATACATCAGCGCATCTTATAAAACTGTTTTCTCTGTGCCTGACAACGTTTTCCTGATATAGAGTACTCCAATGTAATGTCAACATCACGGGGATTCTTGGAATTTTGAGCAATAGTCATGCTTCCAACAAGAGCTTCCCCCTCACAAATGGTGATCACATCTTCCAAGTACAAGACAGTCTGTTTCCAGTGAGTAGCACGAGATTTAGGTCCTGCAAAGAAGCAATTTTAACACATCAGACTGCAATCTAGGCCTACTGGAACCCAAATCTGAGCACAATTTCTGGCCTACAAAAAAGTAACAGTAATAAAGCTAAAGCATCTCTCCCATACCACAAAAGAAGCACAGAATAAATTTTTATAAAAAAGAATTATAAATAATAAACAAATCATCCATGAATGTGAAGAACATCACTCCAGGATAATGAAAATTGAAACCACCACCATTAGATTGTACTTGATTTAAGGCAATAAGCATAAATGCTACCTGTTGAGAACCCCGTGACTTTGTGACAATTTGTAAATGCAACATCAAAATATGCCACCAAAGCATGGATATAATCATTGCGCTCGGCTACGAGTTTAAAAGATGCAGTGAAGGATGCATCACCAGGTTTCATCTTTGAAATGTCCATTGTCTAAATAACAATCAGAACAGTAATAATTAGAACCCAATCAGGAAAACATACAAAAAGAAATGGAAGCTTACCGAAGTTAAGAAATATAATGCATGTAATATAAAATGTGAACCTTAAGTGACTGGCAGTTTGTAACTATTTGATTTCGATCAACTGTGTCGACAAGAGGTTCCAACATTGCTTGCTTCTTAATGCATGTCATGTCAAAGCCATAGACATTCTCCCAGACTTCAAAAGACAACCAAAATATCAGCTTTCCATGACAATATAATAACTTGATAATTGCATTTCCCTTGCATGTCTATTAGGTAAACTTTAATTTGAGAAGACAGCCAAACTCACAATCAATCTTCTCTGCCTTGTAGTCTGCATCCTCAATGGCTGTCAGGTAAAGAGAAGCCTTATCCGGCAACACAATACCACCTGGAATCTGCATGGCAGGAAACCTGTCAGACAGTGATGACATATAAACAAACTTGCAAAAGCATTAGAAGGTCCTGAAGTCCTAAGAAAAAATATAAATGCAAAAGAAAGCCAACACTGACTTATTCAGACAGACAAAAGCCAGATCAGCTGCTTACAGAATTAAATGCAAAACAATGTAGATAATACTTTTAAGTATTTTGCCTAGTTCCAGATCAAGACTCGATTACTATTTGACCTCATGACATAGTGTTGTTAGCATAAGGAACAAAGATTACTATCCTGATTACTTCACATGGTCACCATATAGAGAATATTCAGGTTGGGTAAAGCCTAGAAGCCTTTCACAAGAATGTAATCACGGTAAGCAAAGGCTGCTGGAACTGCATTCTCATGCACTAAGAAAGCTCCATGATCACCTCAACTACCATGGATTTTCTCTCATGTAGTGAAGTGGGAACTAAAAGACTAAGGATTGATCCAGTACTGAAATCTTTACAACCATGTCTCCTTAAATACAGTGACAAAGGAAAGTGCATTTCTTAAACTAAATATCCTGTGTCTCTGTATGTTCACACTTAAGACATGGAGACATCTTGGCAGGCCTCTTTCAAATTCATAATTTTTTCTTCAGAGGCTTTAAGAACATCAATTCAGTGCAGGTTACTGTGGTTGAGTGTGCTTTTAAATGGCCTGCTTTTCAGCCATTCAAAAACATTATACAAAATTCACACTGGGAAAATCCCAAAGTGATCTCACCCTAAACAATTAGATTTTCAGGGATCTGCCCTCTTACTGTTCCCATTTTCCAACAATACATTTTGTTCCCAAAGCATTCAACGTGACACAGCTCCATCCTCCTAGGAAAGAACTATCTCAAAACATGGCACCATTTCTCAAAACTATCTATTTCTCATGTTCAGCAAGGATATTGTGTACCAGCATAGATCCATCTTAACCCTGGATCTATCAAGGGACGAGAGGGATCAAATCTCTCAAGGTGTAAACCATTTTTAGAGTGCAAAACTTGAGAAAAGGTAAAGGTTTGCACCTCGAGAGATTTGATCCTTCTCGACGCTCGATAGTTCCAGGGTTAAGATGGATCCTGAGAAACATGATTCATTGAAAACCCCCCTCGTGTCTCGAATCCGATGTGGGGACACGGATTCGACCTAATTCGTGTCC
>WSFP011494334.1:0-14491 GCA_009831015.1 Picea engelmannii | reverse complement strand
GAAAGATAAAGGAGAATGTCACTTTTACTTTAAGAATTTAACATTACCATTCATTACTAGGGTGGGTGAAATGGAGGGGGTGCGGGCCTCTTTAAATAGCCCTAGGGCCCACGCACAAAGCCAAAAAAATAAAAAATAAAATTAAAAAAAAAACCCAAAAAAATTGACTTTTTCGAGGAGCGCCCGAGTTGGTTTGGGAGCGCTCCGGGAGCACGGTTCCGGGTGGTCGGGAGCGCGTCCTACAGGTGCGGGAGCGTGGGGGGAAGCGGATCGGGAGCGCGCGGGAGCGGGACACTTCGGGACAAGGCAGGGAGCGGGATTTGAGGGTCGGGAGCGCGGTTCGGGAGGTCCGGAGCGCGGCCGGGAGCGCAGTTCCGGGACACTCCCGCTCGGAGCGCGGATCGGGGGTCCGGACCGGGGGGGGGGGACGCTTCGGCAACACTAAGCCCAACACTTATTTCTGGAGTGTAATTTCGCCAAGGAAGCATGGAGGCTCACCCTTTTGGACCTGCAGATTCCAGCCTTCCCTCAGAGCACTGTAGCAGAATTGTTCGCCTCCTGGAACAATATCTATCCTTTTGGCATCCCACCAAGTCCTTCTGGCGAAAAATTTGGACAGCAGTCCCCAAATTCGTTTGCTGGCAAATATGGCTGGCCCGCAACGATCAATTTTTTAACGGAAATAGACACTCCCCTCTTCAGGTTGCAGTCAAAGCTAAAGCGTTCCTCTTGGAAGCAGCCCAACAACAATACTTCAATAAAGATCCTCTTCTCCGTCCTGAAGAAAGGAGATGGCTCAGCCCGATTGAGCCATCTCCTCGCACGCTTCTCCTCATTCCTCAGACAGCAAATCCGGAGTGGAGAATAAAAGAACCTGAGGATGGTTTCTTAAACTGGTGGAGATCCAAAAATCTTACCACAATCTTCTTTGACGGGGCCTCCAAAGGAAATCCCGGGAACTCTGGCGCTGGAGGGGTCATTTACTCTGCGGATGGGATCTTAAGAGATTGCTTCTACTGGGGTTTAGGCCAGAAGACCAACAACCAGGCAGAGATTCTCGGCCTCCTCAAAGCTTGTCAAATAGCAAGAGAAAAGGGAGATAAAGACCTCCAAGTATTTGGAGATTCAGAGATTCTTATACAGAAATTAAACACGGAGGAACTCTTCAACAATGCTGGTCTCAATAAAATTCTGGGCAGATTGAAAAGAGTCCTGCAAGATTTCACCTCCTACAAGATCTACCATATACTTAGAAACCTGAATGGCGAAGCGGATCAATTGGCAAACAAAGGATGCCCTCTCACGAAAGGGCAGATATTTATCAATGACGATAACTTCTATCAAATTCCTTGAAAAGGCTGTAACTCATAAGCTGAACTTGCTGGCTGTTTTCTTTGTAAATGGGGCCGCTTAGGCAAAGACCCCTCCAATCTTTTACTATTAAAAAAAAAATCCATACCCGTTACAATTAAAAAAAAAAAAAAAATTGAATATTTTTACAAAAGTATGGCCAAACATTTTACATATTAAGAACTAATAAGATTAGCCCATATTTCTACACTTTAATGTATATTTACATTTGGTGTGCCAAGATTTTGATTATTATAGCCTAAATGCCATAATACCAATGACCATGTAGAACAGCTCAATATAAATAACATCTTTAGCAATGGCGCCTGCCTGGTAGCTACCACGCCAGTAAATAACATCTTAGGGCTTCGATATTGTCCATGGCTCCATGATTCATTGAACAGGTTCAACAGACTACTTTTTCAAACATTTCCTTTTGCTTCTCTTTTCTTGGTCTCCTAGACCTCTTAGGAGTCTGGCATGCCCATGTTATGGAACTCATTCTGTTGATTCCAGAAGAGATTGAGGAGTAAATTGTCATCTGCAATACCTTCGCTGGAAAGCCTTGTACGCTACAAAAGCTAGAGGCTCCGTTGAATCTCTTTGAAATATCTGTTTGATTTCCTGTGGCAAATGGCATGGTAAAGAAATCCAGCAAATGGGATATTATTAGTAAGAGGGAATTTAAGGTGGGGATAGTTAGTGACCTAGGTAGAATCTGCATTTGCAGAGGGAATAGAATAGCATTTAACAATGGAGCCCGAAAATTCAGCTTTTTTCCAGGCCTAACCATTATGAAAAGTAAAGGAATCAGATAAGCATAAGTATGAGGAATTCAGCACTTTTATTAATTAGAACACTCCATTTTCAAAAACTTCCAAAGACCTGCTCAAGATAACATAGGAGCCCAGTTAGCAGAAGGTGTATGTGAGAGAAATGGAAGGCTGTTAAAGGAAGCCGATGCTCAAGCTAACATAGGAGCCCAGTTATCAGAAAGCATATGCGAGATTGGGCTGTTGCATCCTTTATGAGTTGAATGCAGTCCGGAGAAGTTTGAGAAGTAATTAGAAAGGCATAGCTGAAGCACAGTAGGATTCTGTACCTAACCTTCGTCCAACTGGACACTGCCTCATCTTTTTAAGGAAATAAGTCTTATCGTACCATTCTTCCTGTATGTATAGATGCAACGGCTACATAAGTATTAATCAATATAAGGATAGATGTAGCGTGAGAAAATAACATAACATAGTATAAATGTTTTATTTTTATTTTTTTTGGGTTATTTTTTATTGGATTTCCAAAATTGATAGGAATGGTAGGATCTGTAGATTTGAGTGGTTAAGTTTGTATAATCCAAGTGTTTCAGGGGTTTTTCAGCACACTGAATCCAATTATGTATTCAGAAATGCAATTTAAACAACAACAAAAATAGTGATTTTGTCCAGATTTACATATCCGGATTTTAGCAAAAAAAAAACAAAAGGTAGAATGTTTAGCCAATGCCGGATTATGCACCATGGATGCAGTAAGTCAATCATTAGTAATATCGATGTAGCAAGTCAATCATTGGTAGTGTACCATCTTTCTTATGTGTCGGATACCATACTATTCATCATTCAACAAAAAGGAAGTAAAAAGCAGATTAACAATAATTGACTTGATGCATAGTGCATATTACTTGGCAATGTAGAATAAAACCAAAATGTGAAATAAAAGAAGAATATTATGAACAATACCTCCAAAATATGGAATAGAATAAAAATATTATGAACAATACCTTCTAAATTCCTTCATTATGAAATAAAAAATGCAACACAATTCAATTAAGCAAAAAAAATCTGTCATCCTTTTCAATTCAGATTTTGCATAAGAACAATAAAATCACTTATTGATGTGTCTGCAAAACAATAAGGAAGAATGCAGATCCCGTGTAAAGAAGAGTAGTCTAACCAATTAACATTTTGTGTAAAGTTGCTAGCTAACAGTTATAGTTAATGGATTTATTATTGCTAGTTTAAGGAAGAATGCACATCACATGTAAAGAAGAGTCCTTACCAATTAACCCTTTGTGTAAAGTTGTTAGCTAACAGTTATAGGTTATAGTTAATGGATTTATTATTTCTAGTTTACTTGGTTTAGTATGAATGATAATTATATAGATTGATTTAATAGAATAATATATAGTTATTTGGCTTAGTATGAATGATAATTATATAGATTGATTTAATAGAATAATATATAGTTTAAGATGTGTATTTAATTAAATTAATGTGATTATATATTTAATGAGTAAGTATTAATTAATTAAGGTGAAAAATGAGAGGTTTTTTTTATGACTATTCAGTGTTTTAGTTGAATTCTCGGAAAACAGTAAAAAAAAATGATCTTCAAAATATTGATATTGTAAAAGCATATTATAATTAAGTTTAAGAGAAAATGTGAAACAAGAAAATTATCTCCCAAAAAAAAAAATCAAATTAATATAAATAAATAGTAATTATCATTGGTATCTCTTGTTATTTGTTTATGTTGAAAAAAAATATTCAAACTTAAAAAAAATATATATATAAAAAATAAATAAATAAACCTTTTTCAAAACTATTCATTATTTTAAATTTAATCATTTATAAATTTTATATTATTTTGATGAAAATATTAAATTTAATCATTTATAAATTTTATATTATTTTGATGAAAATATTAAATTTAATCATTTATAAATTTTATATTATTTTGATGAAAATATCTTAATAGAACTTAAAGCTTTAATATTATAAATTTGAAGTAATTAATGATTAAAAAAATAAATTTTATTAAAGGTATATATAATATTTTTTATAATAACTATTAGGCCCAATATGACTCAATATGACTGTATATTTTTATAAACTAAAGTATAAATCAATGAATTTTATTAAAGGTACATATAATATTTTTTATAATAACCATTAGGCTTAATATGATTGTATACTTTTATAAACTAAGGTATAAATCCTATTTCTTATGGATTTGAACATATGATTTATTAAGAAGGAACACATGTTTTTAACCATTAGACCCAATATGACTATATACTTTTATAAACTAATTTGTAAATTTATATAAGATTTTTTTATTATCTTAAAATTTAATAAAAAAATATTTTTTAATTATCAAAATAAATTAAATTAAATTTTAAAAAATAATAGTTTTTAAAAATATAATAAGAAAGTAAAATATTGATAAATATTTACTAAATAAATATTTAAAAAACTATTTATATTTTTAAAAATTATGATATTTTTAATGAAAAATAATAATAATAACAAAATCAAATTATATTTATTAAAAATGATTTTTTGAATTAAAGTTTTTTTTATTATTAATGTAATAGTTTATACAAAGATTTACTTTAAAAAACTAAGGCATGAAAGTAGACATTACAACATTATGCAAAGACAAAAAAAAAGTGTGTTAACTTAGGCCAAAACACTTACAATCATGAATAAAAAAATGATAGTTGGTTTGAGCCAAAACACTTGGAGTTAACATAAGTTGTCTAGGAAACCAAAGAGCTTAGAGAAACAAAAGGTAAAGGGTGAAGGCTCAATCTAATAACCATAAGAAGTGACCATCCCAACAACAAGTGGAGGTTGTTCATGGTAAACCCAGTGAGGGCCCCACCCAAAATCTGAAGGATCAACATCAACTAGCTAAATAGGTTCCCACCCATCACCAAGAGGCTTTGGGGTTTGGGCCCCTCGATGATAGCCAAGGCTAGAGATAGAAAGTGTTTGTCTTTGAACAATGTCAGTGGTGTTCAACTCTTCTAATGCTCACATCACTTGCACTTGCATGTCAATCCCTTATCTTTTCTATGTGGCCCTACAAAAGCTAGTTGGTAAGGGCTAAGTGGTTCTTTGCTCATAGAACAGAGGGCCCCACTCTAATGTTCCATTAGTTGTTTGAGGTGTTGCGTCTCAAATTGAACCTTTGGGGCATGTACAATTATTTATAAGGGTGGAGTGACACCTGTTAGAGTGTCATTATACCACAAAAAAAACGTGTGTCAAGACAACAAAATCAAAAGAAACATCATTACATCTCTTCTAGAGCAAAAACTAAACTTCAACTCTAATAGACATTCAATCATAGTGGAGCTTAATGGCCCAAGGAAGTTGGTCACCTAGTAAGGCAGTTTTCCAGGTGAGAAGGACAAAGAGATATTGTTGACATAACTACTTGATCCATGCCCAAGTAGAGTAGGCTAGAGGGAAAAAACCAGAAATTATGCTTAAGGGTTTTATCTTGCCCACGCCATGGACAACATATGTCTCCACACCCATGTATAATAGATTCTTATCTACAAAGAGATCCCATAACTAAACACCATGCAAATATTTTTTTCTTGGGTTCTAATATTGGTTTCCAAAGTCTGTGAAACTAGACTAACCAAGTTTTATGTTGAGACTACAAACACCACAATTTGTTCAGTTATCCTTTTAGGAATGGCTTAGAGTAAAGCCACTTTTAGCCGCAAGTAACTTGTATCTTAAATAGGTTATGGCATTTCCTCATTGCCAATCTCCCCACCAAGATTGAGGTGTAAGGAGGACAATCTTAAGCATAAGATCTTCTAGGACAAGGCTTTAATATGCTTGAAAATGAATTTATCCATAGAGGTCGTGATATATTTCCCCTTGAATTTGGCCCATGGGATCTAGTCCTATCTTAAACTTTGAAGATATCATTGTCCAAATAAATGCCCTTTCTAAAGAGCCTTAAGGGCGAGAACCAATAAGTCTTGGCCAAAGGCTTTCCTTCAAATTTAACAATAGATGACCACTAGAGGCTTGCCTTTAATGTTAAAAAATGGTGACCACGAGAGGTAGTGATCATTGAATCAAAGACTAGTTCGAAGGGAGAGTTCCTTTTAGGGAAAATAGGGCTTAATGGCCTACCAAATACTCTATAAAACAAAAGTGTCATGGACTTTTAAAACATGATATGGCATGAGCAATAGGGTTTGAAACAAGACCCCTCTGCAAGAATGTTTCCCAAGGGAAAGGGCCTATTTAATTTGATGTCTGGCAAGGACCTTCCAAGATTTTGTCCCTGGAAAGACTCAAATCAACCTATATGGGACATAGGGCTTGAGCCCACAAGTAGGTTTTGATGGCACCCAATCCTTCAAATTCTTGTAGGGTGCAACAAAGTTCCCAATTAATTTTGTGAAATCCCTTACTCTTATTAGTGTTTTCCCATAAAATATTTCACAAATCCTTCTCCAAATTCTAATATGGTGCCTTGGACAGAACTGGACATAAGGAATAATACAAATGAGTTGCAACCAACACTTGGGTACATATTTGGAATTTCACTTCCAGTGCTAAGGGATCAATGATTCACTTTTCAATTTTATTTTCTACCCTCTACACTCTGACCTCCTTGAGATCTCAAGTGAGCCTTGAAGGTAAAAGGGAGGCTAAAAAACTTAAATATTTAGCCCAGTTGGATCTAGGACCACTTTTGGGAGACTATCTAGCTAGTGATAGGTTGTTGGCTCTGTATGTAAAATTGTGTCTTGGCGAACTAGATATTCAACCTCAAAGCCACACAAAACGTTTATTGACACTCCATGGTATGAACCCAAGAAGTTTTGTCTTCGAGAATTGTTAGGAAGGAATCATCAACGAAATGACCATTAACCACTTGTTTGGCCTCAAGTTCAAATAAAGGAATTCCTTAAATCAAGACCAAGTTGACTTTATAATTGTTATCACTATCTAACACTTGTGCAAAGCCTTTAGAAGATGCTTGACAAGTGTAACATATGAAAGTACTTGCCACTGTCACCTAAGCAATCACTTTCCTTGTTTTAGTGAAGGATCGAGATCCAACACAATGAAGGCTTCCCTAGCAACCTCAAGGAATCTTATAGAGAATAAATCAAGTCTACAACCACCTATATTGGTTACTTGATTATACCACCACCTCGATCAAGGTTCAAGGTGAAGGTGGTTTAAGCAAGGTGATTTCAAAGTTCATGTGTGGGGTATTTCTAAGAAAATAAAAGATATCTACCACAACAAATGAATTAATTAAATGCCCAAAATCACTAATTATCAAGGAAAAAGCAATGGTTGTAATAAAACTTGCATAAAAGACAATTACTTCAATAATTTAACAAGTTTATGACAACGTAAATAAAACAGTCCTAAACTAACAAGAATGCAATGAAATAGAGATGAAATGCAAATCTAAACTAACACAGTAAACATCCAAGGATTGTTGAAAATGAAATGGCATGAAACTACTTTAAATCATGCAAGACGTCAAGCCCTAATGGCTTAAAACTACAATCACTATGCAATAAATGATGTTTGAGATAATTCTAGAAATGCAACAAAAACCCCATATGTTAAGCTATCAATGACTAAGAAATAAAGATGCAATGCAATTGAAGCTAAATCTACCATGAGGCTTCAAGGAGAGAGTGAAATTAGGGTTTCAAAGTCACTTTGCAAGATAATAGACTAGTGTCGTCTAGTTCCTTGGGCATATGAAGTCAATAAATGCAATTTCTATGGAGAGCAAAGGCAAGAGAAAACTCAAGAATCAAACCCTAGGGGAGTACACTCACAAGACCTAGGTATTGATTCTTTAGAAGAGCAACTTAGGGGAGTCCACTCACAAACCCTAAGAAGCCATCCTATGTCTTCTATGCCCTAAGAATTGCATTAAGAGACTAGAAAATCCAAACCAAACCAAGTAGGACAACTAAGCAACTTTATAAGTCGAGAAGCCATGGGTAGAGGGAGAAAAAATAACTAGGGTATTCTTGTAAATCCAGGGACCTCAACGTAAGATTTCCATAACATCCACTGAATTGTTACACAAAAACATAAAGAAACCCTTGGTGACATTGTGGGTATGGGTGCGGTGCCACTCTTGTAATAGTGTCAAGAGGCACTCTCCCAACAAAGTAACCCAAAATGGAGCCTACCTTAAACTAATTGTATAGACTATCATATTTTGACCCAAAAAAGTCAAGATAGGGAGGAGAGTCATTACCTCAAGATACACCTTCAAAGCAAATTTTTTTGTAGTCTTGGCTGCCATTAAACTCTGGATCATTCTTAACTTCAAACAAAATGAGGCCTTTCTTAGGGGATTAGGAACTCATAGTACCCCATCCACCTTATGATTGGAAAGTTGCACCACAAATTTGGATGATACTGCCTTTATAGTAGAGGAATGGTTACAAGTCTAGAAAGGATTTTCTATCTCCTAATAATGTGTGGTATGTTTCTCACTTGTAAGAATCCTCCACCATCAACAATTTGAATTTTTTCAAAAACTACATATTTATAGGTTGTGTTTTCTAATAATATAATGCCACCCTTTATGAGTGTCTATTAGCCCAATTGATATGACACCTCCCCATACCTCCTGATATGTTTTTATAGAGATATCTTGTTTTGGGGTCTATTGTTTCCTTCTCCCTTGTCTTCATGCCCAATTAGACAAACTTGTCATCATCTTTGTCTCTAGCTTTATTCCCAGTGTTCAAATTTCATCCCCAGGCAAGAGGCCCTCTTTTACTTCTTGGTTCTTTATCATTATTATTGTCTACATTATTATGGTTACCTTGTTCAAACTTCCAACAAGGTTACCTTGTCTTGAGAGTGCTTGTAATTGTCGAGTATCTTGTGTTCTGAAAGGAGGAGATTGATTTTGGTTAGGTTAGGTCAAATGAGTTGAAGTCCCTTAGTGCTACGTTGATTGGGATTTCTTCATCATCAAGTTGTTGTCTAGTAGTTTCAATGGATGAATTTACATTTGGTTGTGTAGGAACAAAGAAATGTATTGAGTGATCAAATTGCTAAGACAAAACATGCGGGTGAACATACTCATGTGGTTGGTGGTAGTTATTTATCTAGCAAGATGGGACGAAGTTGCCTTTGAAGAATGTAATGTTATGCTGTGCACATGATTGACCATTTGAGTATCTTTATATCTTATGGATGATGTACAAAAATCTCCCATGCCACAAGTGAATGACTTTGGGGTGTTGTATAGTTGGGGTTGTTGGTGAATGCCTTTGACATGCTTGGTTGATTCATGCATATGATTATCGCATATGATTATCTTGTATTATTTGTAATTGCTCTTCTTTTTCTGTTGGGCTTGTGAGAAAAGGGATGTCTTCATTGAATTCATCATGGTCGTCTAAATTTGAGACATTGAAGGTTGTTGATTGCCCATTGGTTTGTTGATTTGCGACACTATCTTTATCTTCTACTAGATTATTGAGGGAAATAAGGCATTGTGTGTTAGTTTTGTTATAAATTGGCTACTTAATCAATCAGAAATGGAGCAACTTGGTCTTCTGAACCTTTTTTTGTTACAATAGAGGTTAGATGTCATTTTTTTCATTTTATATGCCACAACACATCTCTTCCACCCAAGTTGTAAGAGTCCCTCACCTCTCTCAATGCACTGATACAAGTCAATGGCACTGATGGTCTCTTGTTTTGCATGCAGGAAATTTCTAGATCCTTTACACTGCATCTTTGTTGAAAATGTATTAAAAATGACAGATGATAAACATGTATAGGATCAATTTGATATTTGCCAAGATTGTTGCACATCATACAAATTCTAGGATAGTATTCCAACTCCCATTCATATGCAAAAACATCAAATCTCTATTCATTTTTTTGACATCTAGTTTTTTTCCTCTAGTAAAAAAATAATTCATATTTCAGCGGAATGAAAATTACACTTTTTAGGTGCCGAAGCACTATTGCTAGAGACAAAAGGGAGCATATCATCATCCTCGATACAATCTGCCTATCAGATACAAATAACTGCCTTGTACTTTTTCTAAAAAAGAACTCCAAAAAAAATGAAAACTAAGAGCATTTCCCCTTAAACAAATAAAACAAAATAGGTGACTTGTAGAGCTCACAAATTTCTCGATGTAAACAGTCAACCAGAAGAAATAAGGAAATCTAAAAAAATAAAAGCTGGGAGAACAGAATGACAGCCCCATCCAGACATTCTTCGAGCTGAATCAATCCTTCTCAGATCTGCTGGCCCTCCTTTGATAGAGTATCTGCCTCCTGATTTAATTCTCTGTAAATGTGAGAAAGGGAAATTGAAGAAAAGGACGAAGCAACTTCTCTGAGAAGATCATCAATAGCCCTGAGCTGACAAATCAACAAATCAACGAAATTGATGGTCTCCTGTTTTACATGCAGGAAATTTCTAGACCCTTTACCTTGCATCTTTGTAAATGTATTAAAAATGACATGATAAATATGTAAAGTTCAGTACTACAAAATGAAGTGTTGTCAAAAAAGTTTGATATTTGCTAAGATTATTGCACATCGTCCAAATTCTAGCATAGTCCTCATACACACAAACATCGAATCTCTATTCATTTTTTTCAGCAACTAACTTATATGAGGGGTTTGTTTAGATTTTCAAAAATCATAATCTAAGTTGCCTGTTTCAAATTGAAGTGACAATTATGTGATTATTTTCTACAACATAAAAGATACATGTTCTTAAAACATTTTGAAAGCAACTCCTACCCTTTCCATTGCTACCTTATCTATGGTTTGATTGTTGACAGTAAATTAAATGGGTTTTTTAATTTACATATTCAGGAATTGTAGCCTAACTTTGATACTAGATGCCCATTTTTCAACGCCAAAATGAACAACAAATAGAAGAGGATCTATTTTTATTCACTTACGAACCTTACCTTACCATAATTAACTCTATCAACTAAATAAGATTTTAAGGTCGCTGGGGATTATAGCCTTCCCTCACCTAATTACATCCTTTAGACTTCATCGTTCTATGCAATATTATTCTATCATCATCATAAAAAAAAATATTTATGGGAGAGAAAGACGACCTGCCTGACTCGTGGTCGTTCATATGGATGATTTCATGATTGCGTGCAGTTTTAGATTTATTACACTAGGTGAAACTAGTATATGTGGTGTTACTTTCGAGGGCCTCATGACCCACCGTCTTAACCCTTTATGAGACAATGTTCTGGCACTCATTTGGATGTATCCATCAATCCAAGTAAACTTAGATATACCAGTATCCATTTGATTCAATTGAACTGGAAAAACATAGTATAACTTATTACAATAGTATGTCATTTGTTGTTTCACTGGACTGCAAAATCAAAATCACATATTCTTGAAGACAACACTCTCTGGAGAAGTAGAAACAAAATACAAATATCTTAACACAAAAATAAAGAAAAGACAACGTATTACTTTCCTGCAAATCTATATAAAAGTAAAATGCATAAATACATTTTCAGATAACACTAACATTTTAACTCTGAAAGGCCATTTATTGCACAAGTTCTCATGACTGGCCAGTGCAGATCAACTCACACTGAGAATGTTGGTGCCTACTAAGCATGGACTTACATTTGATCCCAAGCCTCACCAGCTCAAAATCAATAAAAAAATATTCAATGTAAACTTCTATATGTCATTGTTATTTTTTGTTTCTAATCAGTTCTAACGACATGCCTACCTCCAAGATACATGCTTTTAATTGTAACTGACAAAAGCCAGACAAAGGATTTCCAAAATCACAAGAAAATTGAAGTAACTTTCAATTGGTGACATTTCAATATTTTTGAGAATCACAAGTAACAATCTCGACAAAGATGAAGAGGGGACCCTGAAAAGATAATTTCAGACCTTAGTTCATAATATAATCTATATCCTCCAAGCATTAGCTCACATTGGTCTAACTGAGATCAATTTGTACAGGACAAACAGATCTAAACACCAATGGTAGAAAAATTGTGAATATGGGATGTTTACATTTCTACTGGACGGGAAGAACACAACTTCTTTACTGTGAGACCAAATACATCAGCGCATCTTATAAAACTGTTTTCTCTGTGCCTGACAACGTTTTCCTGATATAGAGTACTCCAATGTAATGTCAACATCACGGGGATTCTTGGAATTTTGAGCAATAGTCATGCTTCCAACAAGAGCTTCCCCCTCACAAATGGTGATCACATCTTCCAAGTACAAGACAGTCTGTTTCCAGTGAGTAGCACGAGATTTAGGTCCTGCAAAGAAGCAATTTTAACACATCAGACTGCAATCTAGGCCTACTGGAACCCAAATCTGAGCACAATTTCTGGCCTACAAAAAAGTAACAGTAATAAAGCTAAAGCATCTCTCCCATACCACAAAAGAAGCACAGAATAAATTTTTATAAAAAAGAATTATAAATAATAAACAAATCATCCATGAATGTGAAGAACATCACTCCAGGATAATGAAAATTGAAACCACCACCATTAGATTGTACTTGATTTAAGGCAATAAGCATAAATGCTACCTGTTGAGAACCCCGTGACTTTGTGACAATTTGTAAATGCAACATCAAAATATGCCACCAAAGCATGGATATAATCATTGCGCTCGGCTACGAGTTTAAAAGATGCAGTGAAGGATGCATCACCAGGTTTCATCTTTGAAATGTCCATTGTCTAAATAACAATCAGAACAGTAATAATTAGAACCCAATCAGGAAAACATACAAAAAGAAATGGAAGCTTACCGAAGTTAAGAAATATAATGCATGTAATATAAAATGTGAACCTTAAGTGACTGGCAGTTTGTAACTATTTGATTTCGATCAACTGTGTCGACAAGAGGTTCCAACATTGCTTGCTTCTTAATGCATGTCATGTCAAAGCCATAGACATTCTCCCAGACTTCAAAAGACAACCAAAATATCAGCTTTCCATGACAATATAATAACTTGATAATTGCATTTCCCTTGCATGTCTATTAGGTAAACTTTAATTTGAGAAGACAGCCAAACTCACAATCAATCTTCTCTGCCTTGTAGTCTGCATCCTCAATGGCTGTCAGGTAAAGAGAAGCCTTATCCGGCAACACAATACCACCTGGAATCTGCATGGCAGGAAACCTGTCAGACAGTGATGACATATAAACAAACTTGCAAAAGCATTAGAAGGTCCTGAAGTCCTAAGAAAAAATATAAATGCAAAAGAAAGCCAACACTGACTTATTCAGACAGACAAAAGCCAGATCAGCTGCTTACAGAATTAAATGCAAAACAATGTAGATAATACTTTTAAGTATTTTGCCTAGTTCCAGATCAAGACTCGATTACTATTTGACCTCATGACATAGTGTTGTTAGCATAAGGAACAAAGATTACTATCCTGATTACTTCACATGGTCACCATATAGAGAATATTCAGGTTGGGTAAAGCCTAGAAGCCTTTCACAAGAATGTAATCACGGTAAGCAAAGGCTGCTGGAACTGCATTCTCATGCACTAAGAAAGCTCCATGATCACCTCAACTACCATGGATTTTCTCTCATGTAGTGAAGTGGGAACTAAAAGACTAAGGATTGATCCAGTACTGAAATCTTTACAACCATGTCTCCTTAAATACAGTGACAAAGGAAAGTGCATTTCTTAAACTAAATATCCTGTGTCTCTGTATGTTCACACTTAAGACATGGAGACATCTTGGCAGGCCTCTTTCAAATTCATAATTTTTTCTTCAGAGGCTTTAAGAACATCAATTCAGTGCAGGTTACTGTGGTTGAGTGTGCTTTTAAATGGCCTGCTTTTCAGCCATTCAAAAACATTATACAAAATTCACACTGGGAAAATCCCAAAGTGATCTCACCCTAAACAATTAGATTTTCAGGGATCTGCCCTCTTACTGTTCCCATTTTCCAACAATACATTTTGTTCCCAAAGCATTCAACGTGACACAGCTCCATCCTCCTAGGAAAGAACTATCTCAAAACATGGCACCATTTCTCAAAACTATCTATTTCTCATGTTCAGCAAGGATATTGTGTACCAGCATAGATCCATCTTAACCCTGGATCTATCAAGGGACGAGAGGGATCAAATCTCTCAAGGTGTAAACCATTTTTAGAGTGCAAAACTTGAGAAAAGGTAAAGGTTTGCACCTCGAGAGATTTGATCCTTCTCGACGCTCGATAGTTCCAGGGTTAAGATGGATCCTGAGAAACATGATTCATTGAAAACCCCCCTCGTGTCTCGAATCCGATGTGGGGACACGGATTCGACCTAATTCGTGTCC
>WSFP011494317.1:0-14493 GCA_009831015.1 Picea engelmannii | reverse complement strand
CTTCCCTAGGAGTAAGCCTAGACGGAAGAAGCTCCTGTCAAGGTGACAGTGTGGGCAGAAGCTTAGACATTGTGTCTCCGAGGGCACACTAAGTGAGCAGGACTTAGCTCACGTCTGCAAGTGTGCATTAGGACGTCAACACAGCCAGAAGGATTCGTTGTACACAACAGAAGATCTCATGTATGCAGGTTGAAGAAAGCCCTATATGGTCTAAAGCAAGCACCATGTGCTTGGTATGAGAAAATAAATGGATTTCTGATGAGCTTGGGCTTCAACAAGAGTGTTGTCGATCCAAACTTATATTACCACATTGATGGCAATGAGTGTTTGATTTTGGTCCTATATGTGGACGACCTTTTTCTCACCGGTTCAGAAAGACTCATTGTTGAGTGCAATCAAGCATTGACTGCTAAATTTGAGATGAAGGACTTGGGCTTGATGCACTACTTCTTGGGACTAGAAGTATGGCAGAGGACAGATGAGATTTTCCTAAGTCAAGGAAAATATACTGTGGAGATACTGAAGAAATTCGGCATGAAGAATGCAAATCCATGCCCACTCCAATGGTAATGGATTTGAAGAAGATGAGTGATACTGATTCAGGAGAAGTAGATCCACACTTATACCGACAGTTGATTGGATCATTGATGTATCTGGTTAACACCAGAGCAAATATTTGTTATGCAGTGAATGTGCTTAGCCAATTTATGAACCAACCGAGACAAACACACTGGATAGTTGCAAAACATGTATTGAGATACTTACAAGGCACAGTTGGTTATGGCCTAAGATATGCCTCCAGTGTAGACTTGAGCCTGCAAGGATATGCCGATGCAGATTGGCCAGGAAGCGCAGTGGACAGAAAAAACACCTTCGGTTGTTGCTTCACTTTAGGGTCTGCCATGGTTTCCTGGTGTAGTAGGAAACAAATCTCTGTAGCATTGAGCACCGCAAAGGCAAAGTACATTGCATTGAGTGTAGCAGTTCGCGAAGTAGTGTGGCTTCGCAAACTTCTGACTGACTTGTTCGATCATGAGATGGATCCTACTACTATTCATTGTGATAACCAGAGCTGTGTAAAGCTCTCTGAGAACCCTGTGCTTCATGACAGATCGAAACACATTGAGTATATCAGAGACATCGTGCAGAGGAAGACAGTACATGTGCAGTATCTTCCTACTTATGAACAGATCGCAGATATCTTCACCAAACCACTTGCTAAGACTAAGTTCGAGTATTTTCGTGAGAGACTTGGCCTGGTGGAAAATGCCTCCCTAGCTGAGAGGGAGTGTTGATGATTGCAGCTATGTGAGACATTCTCCAGCTTACAAACCTGAGAGATGTTGATGATTGCAGCTATGTCAGACATTCTCCAGCTTACAAACCTAAGAGAAAGCCCCTGAGAGGGGTGTGTGGTTCCTATCTGAGACAGAGCTGGAACGTAGAGATGACCTCCTCCTTACAGAGAGTTGAGAAGAACTCCAGATGATTCTCCTATGTAACGCAGTGAAAAAGGAGATCTGATGAGTTGGACGTGCATGTGGCTGAGCACAAGGTGAACGTGTGAAATCCCAAAGTGTTGGGTGCATCATCATGAGAACAGAAATGAAGATGATGTATTAGCCTCCTCTGAGCAGAAGAGTTGGTGAGAAACTCCAGATGACTCTCATGTTTATTACAGTGGGAAAGAAGATCTGTTAAGTGGACGTGCTTGTGGACGAGCACAGGTGAACGTGATCCTAGTGGATGAGCACTAGTGAAGAAGTGGTTTTTCTATGTAATGCAGTGAGCCAGAGATATGGGCATCCCTATGGATGTGCCCCTAGTGGATGAGCACTAGTGGGTGTACAAGATCCCTTGCTATATTGTTCAAGAGTCAGACCTACCTGTAACCCTAATTGTAATGTAAAGGGTACAGGTTGGCCCCACCTTGATGTGACTGGCAATTAATGTAAAAGATAATTAATCTGGTTAATATTAATTATATTATAAGATACAGAGGTCGGCCCTATTGTGCCAATAGACACTTATGTTGATAGGTTCAGTCTAGTATAAGTAAAGGTAAATTCCCCATTGAGGAAACACATCTTTCACATGAGTTTGGAAATTTCAGCAAGTACACCTTCTTGGGAAAAGTGTGCACCTCTCTTGGGCATTAGTCTTCTAGGGTTTGAGAACCCTCTTGTGTGTTAGGTTTTATTGGTGGTGAAGGTCTTTCTCTTGAAGAATATAGCAAAGGATTTTGGCTGGGTTTTCTCCCCTTGTTGAGAAGGGTTTCCCAGGATACTTCTTGTGTTCTTGTGCATGGTGTTTCTTCTTGTGATCTTGGTTACTGCAACATTATTGGTTATGGTTAAGTGAAATGCTAAAAATGAAATGAACTTCATGCTTAACCTTGCTTATTGAAAAAGCAACAATTTGCAGAATATCCCTAGCATTTGTAGCCATTGAATTCCCAAGACGACGTCTACTCCTCCCAAGGGTACGGTGTAGAATCCAGATTCCAATTCGTAATCTACCACTTGAAGCTTGATCTTGTGTCATTTTCCTACGCCATCAATTTTTTTGCCATCTGCCACCATTACTCTTATATCTACGGTCGGATATACAAAAAGGTTTAAATTCTTTGCAACATTTACATCAATGAAATTATGGGTGCTCCCTGTATCGACTAGAATGGTGACATTTTCTTTTTTTATGTGCCCTTTTAGTTTTAACGTTTGCGGCTATGCTATTTCTGTTATTGCAACCAAGGATATCTTGAGCATGGCCTCATCTGTTTTTGTATTGGGGGCCTCACCTTCTTCTTCACTTTCGTTATCTGAATCACTGCCAGATGTGCTTGATCCTTTCTCTGCTTTACAAGAATATAATTTTTTATTGTTGCATTTGTGCTCAGGTGACCATTTGTCTCCACAATATCGACATTTGCTTTCCCATTTTTTATTTGAGTCTTGATGACTAGCTTGACCTTCCCTCAAATGAGGTGGTAAATACTTGTTAGGCTTGTCTGTAGTGTATTTCTTCATTCTATCGTCTGAATATTTATTTAACCTTTCTGGACTTGTGAATGTTGGTTTATTGAACTTATTTTTTTGTTCTATTAGCCTTGTTGTGTGTCTTGCATCTTCAATTGTTTTAGGATTCCATAGTTTGATTTCACTACGAATGTAATCTTTTAGGCCACATATGTACATTTTGATTGGTTGCTCATTCGTGAATCCACATTGCCTTGTTGAGAGAACCTCCCATTCGTGAGTATAATCATTTGTGTTTCCCTTTTGTTTGAGATGCACGAACTTGTTATACAGGTCGTCATCCTCTTCGTCATGAAATCTTTTAAGTAGGGTTGTTGTAAAATTCTTCCAGTGGAATGAACACGCATCACATTTCCTAGACCACCAAAGGTACCAATCATAAGCTTCTCCTTCTAGACTGTTAGAGGCTGTCATTACCTTCTCTCATTCGCCTAGCGATGGGTTTGATTCAAAAATTCCATCCATTTTGTTTATCCAAACAACAGCTCCTCTATGGTTCTTGTCGCCATACTTTGGTAACTCCTTTTTAAATTTTTGGTAATCACTATCGTGGAATCTAGGTTTGTATATATTTCTCGAAAAAATTTCCTCTGGAATTTCCTGGTTCCCTTGATTTTTTGGATTTATTTCTGGTATTTCTGGACTTAGTGGTGGTCTTTGATAAGCTAAGGGCTCTGTGAATAAGGCCTCGACACGTCCCGTTAATTGTTCAATTTTTTCACTATGTTCATCATATCTTCTTTTTGTTTCAGTTTTATCGTTTTCGGAGAGTGCCAATAATATTTCACCTTGTTGTATTAACCGATCAATTTTGCTCTCAGTCTCGAGTAATTTATCGATTTTTTCATTCATATCTTTTTGCGTTTTTTCCACATTGTTAAGTCGGTACCTTGCACCGTTGACATCATCTCTGCATTTGTTCATGTCGGCCTTAAGTTCTTCGTTGTTGACCATCCTTGCGATTTTATTTTTTTTATATAATTATTATATATGTATTATTATAATTATAATTATAATAATTATAATATAGATTAATAATAATGACAAGTCACGAGGAGGGGGTACGCCGTTTGCAAAAATGTTAAACAATGTACGGGGAGATAGGGGGCACGGGAAGACAGGTTGTTGTCGGGACCGGGGTAATGAAAAGACGGAGTGGTCAGGGAATGCGGAGGTCGAGGGGACTGGACGCAGGACAAAGGTCGGGAGCGTTGGCTGTGTGTGAGCGGGGGTGTTGGGGAAGGGTATGAGTGGGCGTTCGACTGCGTGTGAGTGAGGGTGTTGGGAGAGGATCTGAGCGGTCGTGCGGGGATGTTGAGGGGGAGTGTGTGGGGGTGTGGATTGTATAGGGGCGCGGGGAACGTGGAGTGCATTGGGGAGGGTTTGTGCGGGAGTGTTGGGGAAGTGGAGTGTGTGGGGACGAGGTTTAGTAGGGACGAGTTTTATGGGATTCAGGGGGATGGGGTTGCAAGGTTTTAGGAGGAACGAGGTTACGGTAGTTTAGGACGGACGGGGTTTAGGAGGGAGGGGGTTACGGAAGCAAGGAGACAGGGAGACTGTTAGGGGGAATGGGGTTACGAGAGTTTAATTTAATGGGAGAAAATGCACAGGGGGTGAAATTAATGGCGAAAGTTGGATCAGAACGAAAGCTCTGATACCACTGTAACATAAAAACTCGTATTCACTGAAAAATGAATATTTCTAAGTATTAATATTTAATTGAATATAAAGATGGAGATGATTACACTACCCTCGTCACGATTTCTATATAGCATTGAATGGTCACGAGGTGAGGAAGTATGTGCCTCTTGATGAAGAGGTACATGCCTCTTGATTTAATTAAATGATATTAATTATTATTACAATTACTATATTTATTATTATTATTTTTATGTTTGTAACAACTGTGTCCGCCATGTCCTGAGTCCTCATGACAGCATCCCGTAGTGTGATTGGCCTAAATCCTTCACCCAACCTCGCAAAGGTTCAGCTAAGCCCTCCGTGAATAGCATCACCAATCTCTACTCGTAAATATCAGTCACCATGACCGCCATCCTCTGAAACTCTGTGGTGTATGCCTCTGGTGTACCTATCTGCCTCAGCTGCGCCAACTCCCTGAAGTGGATCTTAGGATCCTTCTTATCGAACTTGTCCATCAACCTCTGGGTGAAATCCACATATGATGTGATGTTGGAATGCCCTAGCGTCACTAGCCCATGGTACCACCACTCATGAGCTTCTCCATCCAAGTGTAGGGTGGTAAACTTGATCGCCTCTACCTCCGTCACCGGGTTAAGCTGAAAGTAAGTGTCCAACTTATGTACCCATGCTCTGGCTGTGCTCCTAGCAAATCCATCAAAAGATGAGATAGTCAACTTCCCTACCTTGCGCAGAAGATCAAAGTTTTGTTGGTTCTGTGTTATCCTAGGCATGTTCCTCATCCTGAGGTTGCAGTAGTCATGGTAAGACATAGCTGCCTGGATCTCCTCCTCTAACGCCTAATACTCCCTGAAGTAGGTGGTCACCTCGTCCACCGTACCATGTTGTCCCTGTGCTCTTGTAGGTTGCTCCACAAGGAATGGTGGCAGTAACGACCTAGGTATTTTCCTGCTTCCTGTCTATAGAATACTCTGTGATGGAATATGGGTATTGCTACCCTCTGCATGAGTCCTACCTCCTCTGTGGTTGCCCTCTACATGGTTCCCATTGGCTCCTCCATGGTTTTGATTTTCCTGGTTGTCGATAATGAACTGTGTCAAGAGTTGTGTTAATTGATCCTGCCCATTGGCCATTTGTTGTTTCCCATTGGCTATGGTCTCTAACAGTTGTAAGGTCCTATCCTCATTATGATCCCCCATAACTCCTTCACTATGAACCCCCATAACTCCTACTTCTACCTCCTCTGATGAATCTGATCCTAGGATGGGTTGTCCCCCACGCCCTCTAGTTCTCCTACAAGTGACAACCTTCTTTCCTTTTGGCATCAATGCCTCATGAAATCACAGGCTGGCAAGACCACTAGCTCTGATACCACTATAATATCCCCAAATCTACTGTGCTAGGATATTATGGAATTTATAATGTTTCTGATTTTATAATTATGTCAAACAGTTTGCATTCTTATATCCTTATGCAAAAATCTTGATAGACAACTTTCTACAAATAGTTTGCAAGTATTCCCATGGTAGTTGTTCGTCAAACATGTTGCATAAAAACCAAAACCAAGTGCACATCAAATAGAAGAGATAACATTGGCATCTTTTATTATGGATGGAAACACCAACACAATACAATCTCTAGTAGTTGTTGTAGTAGCTACCATACTTTAATCAAACACACAATAACAAGCAAAACCTGGAAATGGTGTCATTAACTCCTCAATAGTTGTTGCCTACTGCTAGAAGATTCTCCAAACAACTCATTGCCTTAACCAGTCTCCTCCATCTAGCTGCTATGGCACTCGACCCCTTCTCAAACCCTCTCTGCTCAATTCCCAAGAGCCTACAACTCCCCTTCTATGCCCCTCGATCTGTAGAATACCCTTGCGGCCCCTCCACTCTTCTCTGCTCAGCAAATGAGGGTCTTGACCCTCCTTAAACCCCCTCGATTCTGCAATTTGGGCTCTCGACCCTTCTCCTTAGTCGGCAGCTCAACAAACTAGGGCCCACAACCCTCTCATAGTCCACACTACGTCTCAAAGGGTCTTGCGGCCCTGCTCTAGTGCCTACACAGCACACTTCTCACCACAAACCAATAAATAGGGAGGGTTTCGGTCCTCCTAAACCCTCTAGGGAACCTCCTAGGCACCACGGCCTCCACAAAATCCATCACTACTGCTACCAATGTCCACGACCTGCCAAAAATGATGAATTGGTCTGCAAAACAAAGATAAATTGATCCTCCCAACAAGCCTACGATACTCCCAAGCAAATCGTTGCACCAATAAACTGAAGACAAACTAGAAGATAAAGCTCCAATGGAAACCTCGGATGGATTCCCCTCTTTGTTTAGCCAGGCTGGATATTGCACCATCGAAACCAAACCCACAATGGAAGGGTTTTGTCAAAACCCCAACGAAAACTTGGCTCGAAGAGCACTCCAAACAAGAGATCAAATCATAATACCAAAGTGAAGCGCTACCCCTCCTTTTATTCTTCTTCCGAGCCTTCTAGATCTTTCCCCTTTTTGACCAAATCAAACCTCACCCTTATTTCCCCTTTAATTTTTATTTAAACATTAAAAATTACATTTTAATGTTTAAGTAATTAATAGTTTACCTTTTTTACTTAATGTCCCTTTAGAAACATAACATCTTCTAACCAACTGACACTAAATTAACCCCTGTGACTCCCTTTCTCTACTGACTATAGCCTATGGGAGTCGTATAGGCTACTAAATTATCCTCCGTCACGATCAAGAGGAAGGGGTCATCACACTCTCCCTTTGTGTGTTTTGAGGAGGTAGGCTTTACCACCTTTAACCAAGCGATATTTGCTCTCTTTCTCGTAGAAAGTTGCATCCCTATCCCATAGGCATGGACTATCAAACAACACTTCACAAGCATCTAGTGGTGCAACTTCACATTCTACTTCGTCAACATAGTCAACATTAATGGCAAACCTAATCTTCCATCTCGTAATGATTCTCTTAACAATATTCTCTTGGATCCAACCCAATGAACATGGTTGTACTAGATCATGAGTTTCTAGACCAAGCTCATCTACTGAGTATTATGAAAAATCGGATTTTGTTGATAACCATTGTCAAACAAAGCATTTATTTTTCGATCTTTCACTTGAACTTTGATTTGGAATGGTGCATTTTTGTCTCCACTTTCCCTTCTTTGTTGCAATGTTGTGCAATTCATGGCTTAATCTGCATCCAAGGTGCTTTCTACCACTGGTTTTTTTTTCTTAGTGGTTTCATTTGCTCCCTTCTTGGACTTGTACCACTTTGGACACAATTCCAAATGAAGTTTCCAACACTTTTCATCCGTGCGACCATCTACACCATGATGTTTGCAATGCCTAGATCCCTCCCTTTTTGCATTGTGGCTACAATCTTTTTTCTTTTTGTATTGTTGGTCTTTTCTTGGCACTTTTGTTGCTACTCCTTGGAATCTAGCTCAATGTAGAGAGATTTCTTGCTTACCTCATCTATGCTTTTCACAGTAAGAAGTTTCAATTGTGTTTGAATATGGTTGAATAGGCCTCCAAGGTACTTCACCACCACCCACGGTTCTTCTAGAGAGATACCTATCTCGATGGCTTCCTTCTAGAATTTTGATGTGTATTCTTGTACATATTGTCCATGACAAGGAACTGCCATTTCATGGGCTGCTCCTCTTCATAGTTGATTGGATATGTTGTCCCCCAGGTTATCCCCTGTCTCTCACAGAGGGGCCAAATGCTAGAGCATAGTGTGCTAGATGCACCTTCCTACACCACTCTAGGCCTTCGAGCCAGTTCTCAAGCCAAAGGAGGGGTACCCTTAGTATTTTCTACGGCAAGAATCCTTGTCTGTCACTCAAGGGAAACCTATTTAACAAATGAAAAGCTCGGAATGGATTTATAACAAAGAAAATGGTGCATGGAGTCAATCTCTGCTATGGATTTCGAACAGGAATAAGGTGTTTGGTTTTAGTTTGGAGGAAATTCAAAGGGGGTCCAACCAACAAGGGGGTTTGATAGGATTTCAGCCATAGGAACAATCTTTTGAACCTTGGGCACCAAGATCTAGTTAAGCAAGGCAAATAACTCAAAGAAAATAAATATGGGCACAAGAGGAGGCAAAACTTCTTTCCCAGTACATATTTATCAAACAAAAAACTAATGGGAAAGGCACAACATAGATCCATTAGCTTACTCAACATTATATAAAACAAAAAATGAAGAGAAACTCATCATAACTTGCTTGAATTAATTATAAACCAATGGCTACAACCTTGGTGTCGATTTCACAATGAATCCAACAATTTGTTCAACAAACATTAGTTTCAGTGTTGAGGACTATAGAAGTCTCAGATCTGAAACAACCATTGTATTAATCAAAAAACGCACCAAGGGTTGGAATACAAAGAATATTGTCCTGGGATTTCTTCTTCTCCTCTACAAAGCCTACTACTTAGAGAATGCTTACAATAAAAATGAGAATGAAGAAGATGAGAAGTGGAAGGAAGAGAAAGCCATCTACTACTGCAAAACTATGATACTCCCAAGTAGAGCTTCGAATTTTTATGACTTCGATCTCTATTTCACCCTCTCCAACTGCAAAACATTATATCAAAATGAATAACCTTTTTTATAAAAGTGTTAAATCTTGGTATTTATACATTGCTAGGAAAATTGTGCCCAATATTTGGTTTCGATGGCGCCTTGAGCCCACTAATTTCGATTATTTTTTTGATTTAGTGGGTTGTTTTAATCAAACTTCCATCTAACTCATGCCTAAGGGACCCCACTCACTCTTAATCCCGTGAAATCAGGAGCACACGTGAGAACTCCCCCTGGAAAATGGGTACATTGCATAGTGGAGGTCTCGTCCATGTGTCTTCTTCTCATAGGGTTGGGCACCTGTCCCTCCAAATTATGGTTGTTTGCTCACCTATGGAACTGAATGCCTTCAAAATGTGTTTGAACTCTAAAATCATGCAAGAAAAACAATTTGAACAATGTACAATGGGTTTGATGGAGGCATGGGCCCAATTTAGGAATCAGCCACGGTGAAAGGTTCGAACAGTGCACAAGGGTCCCGATGGAGTCATTGGGCCCAATCAATAAATTGATCGCATTGAATACTTAGGAAGTGAGCCAAGGGCTTGATGGGGGCATTAGGCTCAATCAAAAAATTGACCTCTGTAAACACCTCGAATAATGTGCAAAGATTCCCCTGAAGATTCTCGACTGACGTGGACATTCTTGTCCACATGTCACCTTCCCACAGGGCCACTTGTCTTTCTCAAACTCCACTTGGTAGGCGATGACATTATCCATGTGGAGATTCTCGTCCAGGTGTCTTCTCTTGATCGTGCCACCTTTCCTGCCATAGTATGGACCTTTTCCATGCCTTTGAAGTTTAAGGCCTTTGTTCAAGATCTAAAATCGGGTCGAACGAACACTAAGCAAGTGAGCATGGGTCCCAACAGAGTCATCGAGCCCAATCAAGAAATCAACTGCATCAAACACTCAAACATGTGTAAAGGGGGTTGATTGGGCGATCAGCCCAAATGTGGAAATCGGCCAAGGTAATCACTCGAACAAATGCAAAGGGACCATGATTGGGAGATCAGCCCCAATGTGGAAATCGACCAAGACAATCACTCAAATAGGTGCAAAAGGAGCTCGATTGGGAGATTGGCCCCTTTGTGGAAATCAACCAAGGCAATCACCCGAACAAATGCAAAGGGGTCACAATTAGGAGATCAACCCCAATGTAGAAATCGGCCAAGGAAATCACTCAAACAAGTGCAAAGGGGGCCCAATAGGGATATTGGGCCCGATTCAAAAATCAAGCTAGAAACTGAGTTTGAGAAAGGAAGGAAAAAACCAAGTTTTTAGATATTCAAGAAGGATGCCAATTGTTGAAAGATTAAAGGAAATTCAGCGAAATGTGTGAGTACCCTTGAAAATGTGAACATTGTGAAGGAAACACTTGGTTTCAAATGTAGTTGACTAGGCAAGTACTTTGGGCTCAAAAAGGTGATGGCAAGCTCAGCAAGGCAATAACAAGATAGAATTGTGATTTCAACAATGCCTTGAAATCCTTCCATTTTGTAACCACGGGATTTTTGCCTATCCTCAATGCATCTAAATAGCTCTCCCACAACAAAACATGTCCAGTCATCTTCAAATGAACAAAAGAAATCTGTTGTGTTTATTTGATTTGGTAAAGGCCAAAATAAACCCCCAATTGTTTCAACCAACTATCCAATGTTTCAGTGTTAACTTGACCATCATACATTGGTATTTCAAGACTTACTTCAACTTTAAATGGAATATTAGAAGAAGAAGGAAGAGAGTTGTCTTTACCTGATTCTTTGGGCTTCTCACCTTTGGGATCTTTTGGGTCAACCTTGTCTTCTTCATGCTCAATCTCCCGTGTGTTTCCTTCCTCACACTCCATTACTAGTAGTCATATATGTCAATGCAGTAATGCTCTCCTCCAATTGAGTAAACATGGCTTTCAGATCTTCTTTGTCATGTTTTTCATGCGAAATCCCCGCCATTCTTGGTTTTTTGCTCCACTCTAGGCCTTGCAGCAATGCTTGCCCATTGTCTTGATATCCGTTGCAGGTGTTTACCATACAAGTTTTTCACCAAGTGTCTTCGAATTTGGGCTCTAATGCTATAGATCCATAAACAGTAGGCCATCCACCTCACCAACACGAATCTTTACAGCAGAAATATAAGTCAAATGTCTCTGAAATTCACAAACAAGTTGAGATCATACTTCTTGTTCTCTATTCAAATTTAGTTTCAATACTCGATTTGTTCTCTTATAATGACGAGATCAAGATCCAGCAAAGGATTCAAGTGCCCTCAAACTCTGTCTCCACAATTCTATTATTCTAGCAATAAAACTTACTCTACATATCTAAATTGTTCAACCCAACACATGAGAATGAGTCATCTACCCTTCAATACCATCAAGCACGCACATATATATATATATATATATATATATATATATATATATATATATTGTTGATGTTTTTAGTAGCATTGGACAGGTACTTCCACGTTGGCTTTGTGTCTAGCACATGGGAGTCGTCCTAAATGCCTCTCAAAATCTTAGGAGACTCACTTTATGTAAGTGAATGTACTTTTGTAATAAAGTGAGTTTAATTTAATTAAATACCTAAGTATTTGGCATTAGCAATTAAATTAATTCCTAGCCATTAGATCTAAAGTGAACGTGAGATTAGATCCCAGTCGTTGATCACTTTAGGAGATCTAGGGTTTTGGACTTTGGGTAAACTCAAGGTTATAAAAGACAGCCTATGTGAGAGGATGAGACATAGTGATGGTACAGAAAGAATGAGTGAGCATTCAGGTGTGCAGGGGCAGGAGCCAAGGAAAGGGTGCAAGGAGGTAGCAAGGGAAGTAGCAACTAACAAGATTGAAGGACTGATCTTGGGTAATAGGCTAGGCTATTTGCTGCATTTGCATTTCCTCGAAAGGGCCATTATCCCAAGACGGGAGCCGTGATTTTATTTAATAAAATCAACATAGATCTAGTTTTCCCGCGAGGGTTTTTCCAGGGGTATTTACCTGAGATCACGTGTGCAAATGTGTTTGGTTTCCATTTAATGCTTCTGCTAAATTTATCGTTAATAAACTAGTTGTATTGTTATTCAGTAAATGTGTTTTGCTCGGAATTAATGGTCGGGTGCTAGGTTTTAAAGAAGTTAACATGGTATCATAGTCGAGTCTCTGACAGAAACCAGGTTGCACCGAGATCAAGATTTGCAACAGGCATCGGATAGGTACTTCCACGTTGGCTTGTGTCTAGCACATGGGAGTTGTCTTAAATGCCTCTCGGAATCTTAGGAAATTCACTTTATGTACGTGAATGTACTTTTGTAATAAAGTGAGTTTAATTTAACTAAATGCCTAAGTATTTGGCATTAATAATTAAATCAAGTCCTAGTCATTAGATCTAAAGTGAATGTGAGATTAGATTGCATCCATTGATCACTTTAGTAGATCTAGGGTTTTGGACTTAGAGTAAACTCAAGGTTATAAAAGACAGCCTATGTGAGAGGATGGGACACAGTGATGGCAAACAGAGAGTGAGTGAGTAATTAGGTGTGCAGGGGCAAAGGTCGAGGAAAGGGTGCAAGAGGGCAACAAGGGAAGTAGCAACCAGCAAGATCGAAGGATTGATCTTGGGTAATAGGCTAGGCTATTTGTTGCATTTGTATTTCCTCAGAAGGGCCATTATCCCAGAACGGGAGCCTTGATTTTATTTAATAAAATCATCACAAATCTGGTTTTCCCATGAGGGTTTTTCCAGGGGTATTTACCCGAGATCACGTGTGCAAATATGTTTGGTTTTCGTTTAATGTTTTTTGCTGAATTTATCGTTAATAACCTAGTTGTACTATTATTCAGTAAATGTGTTTTGCTCGGAATTAATGGTCAGGTGCTAGATTTTAAAGAAATTAACATATATATGCCCATTCCCAATTCAATTAAGCAATGGAAAAGATACATCATACCATTCTCGTTATGCTTTCACAATAGCATGAGATGTTAAATATAAATATAAATATGAGATTTCATGATAATACATATGGTTGTAAGTGAATGTCCACGCTTTGAATGGAGAGTATGTAGTAGCACTAAGCAAAGGGGGATCGATACAAACGGAGCACAAATAGTCTACTCTAGCCAGTAATCCAATCAAAGAAATGCTTGTTAGAATATGAAAGATTGTGCTCGTTTTACCATTGACAATACCCTTGTCACCCAACCATAGACCGAAGCCACCCTCCAAGCACCTTGACCTTGACAGAGAAGAGAATCCTGGTAGCAATCCAATAGCCAAGAGAGGCTAATGCACCAAGCAAGAAGTAACCAAGTTGATCAGATAGTCCCACCCAAAAGCCGGCGCAGTACCTTCCCCAGGATTTGCGCACAAGACTACAACTGCACTACAGAATTGGCTCTCTGCAACTGCTAAGAAGTGTGTCAAATGAGAGACTGGTGCCCTGTATTTATAGTGATTCTGGCAGACTTACTGGGGCCGACTTCTCCTTCTGGGTACTAATTAATTCATATTAATTATATTTCTGCAGCCGACATCTTGTCTAGGGTTTCCTTCATTTCTTTGCTTCCTTCCGGAACATTCTAATCTTGTCAAAGGTCACAATAGAGGTTCATACCTCTCGAAGCTACCATAATATCAACACTCCCTCCTAGCTAGGAAGGTATGGTCTTGAGTACAAATAGACCATTCAACTGGTAGTATCACGAGCACCGTCATTATTATCCAACTGGATAATCTCCTATGACAACTGGTACAATATCAATTGGTAGAACACAATTGTGTCTATCCACGGTAGTACACAACTACTCAAACCGCGACACATAGTCACAAACAGTGGAACATATCCACCACAGTAGTATATCTCTACTATCTGGAGACAGGCAATCTCCATAACAATCATCTGATGACAACCTGCACAGAAAAATATTGTTAAAATAAACTGAACCATCTGGGCCAATCTTTCACTCACATCGGTGAGATCTAAAAGAATATCTGCCCTCAATATAGAACATCAACAATGGGCTATCTACCCTATTCTTCTCAGACAAGGAAGAATGATTGTTTCTGATTTCTGAGCCTGGACCATTCCTCACCCTGGGCCATTCCTCCTACACTAATCAAAGTGCACCCTGGAGAGAATGTATAAACCCTAAGGAATGTCTGTCCCTGATTGCTGAGCCTGGAC
>WSFP011494314.1:0-14493 GCA_009831015.1 Picea engelmannii | reverse complement strand
GAATTCCTTTGGGTCAAAAACCCCCCTCTTAGACCATTCCAACCTCCATGAGTCTTGGATTTGCCTCTTTATAGCCTAGATTAATATTGACAGTATTACATTTTGAATTACAACCTCCTCATAGGTTTCTTGTTCCTAAGGAAGGTGAGGCTACAGGTGTACAACATAAAGAAAACCAAATGCTATATTACAGGCTGATGTTGGGAACGTTTACAACATGCTCATAAATATTGATGATATGTCTTTTTGAGCACATCTCCTTTAGGCAGGTGGCTTCCTAGCTCTCAATTGATCCTTGGAAGACTGGCAGGGATCCATCTTGACACCTGGAAATCGATCCTTCCTCCAAAAACTCCAAAACTTGAGTTTGCAGTGCTAGTTGGAATTGCACTAGGGTTTTAATTTTATCTCTCAAATGCCAAACTGGGTCAAGCTGAAATTTGGTCAACAAGTCAATGCCATTATCATTCTCCTCCACAAAAAATTTCAGAAAAACCCACATCACATTTTTAGATTTATGATCAAATATTTAGAAGCAACTGCTACAGGAAATGAGTTTGCAATGCCCGTGCCTGCCAGTTCACAATGCCAATGGTAAAACATAAAAAACCATTCTCTTAGCCTTTAAAATGGTATGAAAAACCTCATGGGGTACATGATATCTCTAAGGCTATTGTGGATGTTGATAATTCCGAACGTAAGTGCTTGCAACCTATCCAAGCTACAACCCTCTCTTTCCTCCAGTTCACAATGCTTCTATTTGTGAGTTCGCAACGCCAATTTCAAAATGGATCATGCATGTCAAGGAAGTTGTTAGAAAATTTGCTAACATAATCCCTAAAAAGTTGGTTAAAGATGGTGCTAAGAACAATGAAATCTCCTTTGTCATGATCTTTTAATACAATGATGCCAAATGCTGACAAATAAAATTACTTGTATGATGCGAACTCTCCTAGTGAGTTGGCAACACATACACCCAACTTTGACTTGACACTTTAAATAGATATATGGTGACAAGGAGAACCAATTCTATGTGTTAACATGAGTATTATATCCACTTAGTGGAATTTTATTAAAATAATGGGTATCAAGACTCATTAAAAATGAGTCCATTTGAAGCATTGCATGGTAGGAAGTGTAACACTCCAGTGAGTTGGGGTAATCCAACAGAAAGAGTAGTTATTGGGCCAGATTTATTGAAGGAAATGGAACAACAGATGAAAAATATTTTTAGGGACCTAACCTCCCTAACCCCCAACGTAGGTAGAATAATATATTTTCCATGTAATAAATACCAATATTAATAAAGCCTAGTAATAAGGAATAATAAGTCAAATGTAAGAGGACCTAATAAAATCTTTCACTTCTAGAACATAACAAACAAGATCTATTGTCGTGAAACTTTACCTCCTGCAATCTGGTTGTGAAATTACTATACATTTCTTCCTGTAAGAATTCGGGCCTTTCAACACTGTAATATTCTTCATATCGAAGTATAACTCCACAGGAGTAAAAAAAAAGGTTTGGATCCTACTAGCACCATTATTTGAGCCCTATCCCATTGGGTTCCTCTCTTTTCCCTGATTGCAGTCATACCTATCATTTTTCAACATTTTTTTTTCCCATGGACCCAAACCGCTTCCGGTCCCCTTATTTTGGATTTCCCCATTGGATTCCCCTTGTCGCCATGATCCTCGCGATACCCTTCACCCATAACCCCTTTTCTATGTGGTCCCACCCGTCCCTTTTCATTTACCCCCTTCATCATCTCCCACGCCCGTAGCCAAGACATTGAAGCCCGCTTCAATTCCTTCTCCTCTTCTTTCACAAAAACCCAACATGAATTGTGGCAACTCAGTTCCAATATTACTAAAATAAATAAACACAAGCATTCCACCATAGACGCAAAAATGGAAACCCTGAAACATGTCCTCTCTACCCATCCTGCATCCTTCACTGGCCAGATATGCGCCAAGATGACCCACCTTTGCACCCTGAAGGTGAAACTTCCTCCAATTCCCATACTTTTGAGCCCCGTCACTTTTTGCATGACCTATGCCTTTCGTACGTGGATGAGAATATCTTTGATGGCTCAGATCCCACCAGCTGGGTAACTCAAATGGAACATTCTTTCTCTTTGTACAACATTACAGATGAGTTGGCCAAACTCAGGTATGGTGTTCTCCATCTAGATTAAGAGTGTTGCCAATGGTGGCAATGGAGAAAAAATGTTTGCCAAGGGTATGTGGCTTGGACACAATTTGTTGCAGATATTTATGAACACTTTGACACCGACACTAGCCATTTAGGTTGTTTGACAAATTTGAAACAATCTGTCACAATGGAAGACTTTATAACTTCTTTTGAGCGATTGTATTTTCGCACGGGGGGCATGTCTAATGCTTTTTTCCAAGAATTCTTTATCAGTGGCCTCAAGGATGATATTTGTGCCCATGTCCTCATGGCTCGCCCCTAGAGTTGGGTGGAAGCTACTAAAAGAGATAAGGAAGCAAAAGAGGTTGTCTCTTCTCAAACCATAAAACCCTCCTTTATTCCTTTCCCTAAAATAGTCACTCCCATTCCTCCTTTCGCCCCACTAAAGATCCAAAAATTGGCCTAGGCATAAATGGTTGAACGCCAACTAAAGGGCCTTTGTTATAATTGTGATGAAAAATATTTTCCTGGGCACAATTGTAAGGAACAATATATTTTTATGGCCATCTCTGAGGATGTTTTTGAAGAAGAGTTTGAGGCTCCCCTTGTGGCCGAACCACCTGAACACATTGACCTGAATCCACCCTCAAACCCCCCATAAGTTGAATTGGTCATTTCCTTGAATGATCTCATTGGCTTCTCTACTCCCTAAACCCTCAATCTCATTGGTTACATTAAGCATCAAAAGCTCATCATCCTCGTTGACAGTGGAAACACCCATAATTTTATTCATTGCCACATTTCCCAAGAAACTAATTGCTATATTTGAGCAGTCAACAACTTTCAAATCATGATTTCCATTGGTGGGTCCATGAAATGTGGGGGGCATTGTGAAAATGTGCATCTCCAAATTGGTCAGTACCACATGAAATATCATATGTTTTCTATTGACATGGGTGGTTGTGACATTATGCCAGGTGTCGAATGGTTAAGGACTCTGGGCCCCATTCTCATGGATTTTAAGGAATTAACCATGCAATTCAACTAGGAGGGCCAACAATATAAGTTCCAAGGAATCAAAATAGGTTCCCTTTAGTTCATCAATTCCCATCGCATGGAAAAGCTCCTCAAAAAAGGTCATTCTGGCATTATTTCATAGCTCCATTCCATTGAAGCCACTGAGACACCCTCTATGCCTCTTAACCTCCAATCCATATTTTCCAAACATCAAGTTGTTTTTTCCACTCCCCAAGGACTTCCTCCTTCCCGTGGTGTTCATGATCATTCCATTCCTCTTGTACCCAATATCCTTCCTCCCAATGTTCGTCCCTATCATCATCCATTTTCACAGAAAAATGAAATTGAGAAAATTGCTCAAGAATTGCTCACCACAGACATTATCCTCCCCATTACTAGCCCTTATTCTTCTCATGTGGTCATGGTACTTAAGAAAAAAGGCTCTTGGCACATGTTTCCTGAATTTTTTTCCCTCAACAAACTCACCATCACAGAAAAATTTCCTAATCATGTCATTGATGATCTCTTGGATGAATTAAGTGGTGCCCAATTATTTACTAAACTTGATCTTCGTTCTAGCTACCACCAACTACATATGAAAGAGGCATACATTCTTAAGAACGCATTTTGAACTCATGAGGGTCACTATGAGTTCTTGGTCATGCCCTTTGGCTTGTGTAATGCTCCCTCCACTTTCCAAAGCCTCATGAATCATGTCTTCCATCCTTTTCTCCATCATTTTGTCTTAGTTTTCTTTGATGATATTCTCATCTATCGTAAAAACTAGACAACCCATCTTGCTCATGTGGATCAAGTTCTTCATTTACTCTCTCAACACCAACTTTTCCTCAAACAATATAAATGTCCTTTTGGAGCCTTGGAAGTCAAGTAATTGGGTCATATTGTTGGAAAGGCAGGTGTCAGGATGGATCCTAAGAATATTGAAGCTATGCAAGATTTCCCTCGCCTTAAGACTCTCAAAATATTATGTGGTTTTTTGGGTTTAACAGGCTATTATCACAAGTTTGTTAAGAATCATGGAAATATTGTGGAACCTCTCGCTGCTCTCCTTAGAAATAATTCTTTCACTTTGACTCCAACAATTGATAATTTCTTTCAAGCTTTGAAGCCGACTATGTGCACCACTCTTGTCTTGGCCCTTCTTGACTTCCCAAAGACCTTTGTCTTGGAATGTGATGCTTATGGGAGAGGAATTGGAGCAATCCTTATGCAATATGGCCGACCTTTGGCCTTTACCAACAAACAACTATTAGAGAAACATTTGGTCCAATCAATCTATGAAAATGAAATGTTGTCTATTATGCATGCAGTGGATGTATGGCGCCCTTATCTATTGGGAAACGCTTCCAAATTAAGACAGATCATTAGATCCTCAAGTATTTTCTGGAGCAAAAAAAATGGGTGACTAAGCTCTTTGGATATGATTATGAGATCATTTACAATAAAGGAAAAAATAACGTGGTTGTTGATGCTCTTTCAAGAAAATATGAAGATGAATGGTCCCTTTTCCCCCTCTCCTTCATTGTACTATATTGGCTCCAAGTTGTTCGCCAGGAATCGCTGCAAGATCCCAAAATCTCGAGACTTCTGATCCAACAATTGCAAGACAATTTTCTAGTCTCCTCAAGGTACTTGTGGCACAATTATGATATTCTCTACAAAGTTCGTATGTATTTAAGTAAACAGTCACAACTTAAATCCACAATGCTTTATGAGCTTCATGCTACACCCACAACTGGGCACTCAAGGTTTACTAAAACCTATGACAGGGTCAAACGTTCTTTTTTCTGAGATGGTATGAAACATGACGTTCACACTTTTGTGGTGGAATGTGATGTATGTCAACGCAACAAGAGAGAAATATTCAAATCCTCATGCACACTACAACCGCTTTCTATCCCACACACTATTTGGAGGGATATCTCTATTGATTTCATTGTTGGCTTACCTAAATCGGGAAATAAGTCAATCATCATGGTGGTAGTTGATCGTCTTTCCAAGTATGCTCATTTATATGCTCTTCAACACCCATTCACTGCCTCCAATATGGCTCAAATTTTCATGGATCATATCTTCAAGATTCATGGCTTGCCTCATTCTATTGTTTCTGACATAGCTCCCACTTTCACCAACATTTTTTGGCAAGAACTGTTCAAGCTACAAAAAACACAATTTCATCTCAGCACTGCCTATCATCCCCAGAATGATGGTCAAACTGATGTTGTCAACAAGTGTTTGGAAACATATTTGAGGTGTTTTGCATCTGAACGGAAAAATTAGTGGGCTCAATGGTTACCCCTAGATGAATGGTGGCACAACACTTCTTATATAGATGCTCATGTGATTCCTTTTGAAGCAGTATATGGAAAAAAGTCAACTCCAGTTCTATCATACATTCCCGACATCTTGAAGGTCTAAGAGGTTGACCAAACTCTTATAGTTCGAGAGGCTATTCTCTGTACCCTCAAAGATAATTTATTCATGGATCATAATCACATGAATCAAAAAGCATATCAAGATCGCTCAAAATGTCAATTTGATGAAGGGAACTAGGTGTTTCTTCGATTGCAACCTTATAAGAAGACTTCACTCAAGGATGACAATTGTTAGAAACTGGCACCCAAATTTTATGGTCCTTATACAATTATCAAGTGTGTGGTACAGGAGGGCCATCAGTTAGCTTTTCCCAGCCATTCTAAGCTCCATCCTACTTTTCATGTCTCCTGCTTAAAGAAGGTCATTGGAACTAAGTGCCAAACTCAAACTAGTCTTCCCGAGTTGGATGCAGAAGGATCCATCTAGTTACAATCAAAAGCAGTATTAGACCAACATGAGCGTCGTCTCTGTCATCACACCATCAAGGAAGTGTTAGTCCAGTGGAAAGATACAACTCCTACCAATGCCACATGAGAGCCAGCTACCATTATGCAGCAATTTCCTCATCTCAAGCCTTGAGGACAAGGATGTTTTTTAAGGGGGAGGGCATGTTAGGGACCTAACCTCCATAACCCCTCACGTAGGTAGAATAATGTAATTTCCATGTAATAAAGGCCATTATTAATAAGGCCTAGTAATACTGAAGAATAAGTCAAATGTAAGAAGACCTAATAGAATCTTTTGCTTCTAGAAGATCTTCCTCTAGATTGTTCTTTTGATAGATAGATTTAGTATAAATAGGAGTCGAGGGCATGAGGAGTTTTGTCTTGAGAATTATTGTAATAGAGTGCCGCTCTAGCTTCTTCTTCTAGAAGATCTTCCTCTAGATTGTTCTTTTGATAGATAGATTTAGTATAAATAGGTGTCGAGGGCATGAGGAGTTTCGTCTTGAGAATTATTGTAATAGAGCATTGCTCTGCTAGAGGTTTCCGCCTCGAAGAGGCAAGTGAACATTGTTTTCTATCAATAAAGGTATTATTTTTCTATTGTGGTTTCAACTATTGTGTTGTTCCATTGTTATCCTCTGCAATATTTTTGTGTTCAACTATTATAATAGATCTGGTACCTTACAAAGATCAAGCGAATTTTAAAGGCTTCTCGGGACAGGAAGATAATTTATATAGACAAGAAAAAAAAATTAGAGATTTCAAAGTGGGTGAACATTTGTTTTTAAAAGTGAAGGCGAAGAGAATTTCGCTAAGATTAGGAAGTTTCCCAAAATTGGCAGTAAGATATTGTGGACCTTTTGAAATATTAGAAAAGACAGGGTCAGTTGCATACATTCTAGCATTGTTTGCATCCATGAGAGTGCATAATGTATTCCATGTGTCATTATTAAAGAAATATGTTCCTAACCCTAACCACATAATTGATTGGAGTGTGATCTAGGTGGAAAACAAAGGGAATTTTAGGGTGGAACCTATTATCACTCGCAGAGTCACTACCATCATGCAAATAAGAGTAAGCTTGGTAACATAGAAATAAAAAGACTTAATTGGTTTTGTGGATCAAGAAAAAGAAAACAAGCAAGGGAAGTGACAATAAGTTGTTGTAAATCAATGATGGACCATTGGGCTATGGAGTCAAGAAAACACCCTGCTCATTAAATGCAATCAATCTGCATATTAGATAAAGGTTTATTGAATAGAGGAAGAAAAATATAACACAAAGAAGAACATCCATAAGTCATAGATCCTATCTGCATAAATGAATTCAAGGTACCTGAATGTAAATAGTGACTAATAGGAAAGATACATCAGATCATTGGACGCTCAAGAATCTATTAATAAAAGGAAACCGTGATCCTCAAGGTTTAAAATTCATTCAAGTAAGAATACAAATTGGAAAAGAAAACAAGAGATGCAATCTGATATCATAGATATCATGAACCTTCAATAATAGAAGTGTTTACAAAAACATAATCCCCTCAGGGTTACAATGATCATAGGAAAAGTGCCTCCTACAACTCTCTCATCTCTCTTGGCTCATGAATCCAACAGATGAGATGTGATTCGACCTCCTAAGGATATTTGGATGTTATTTTCTATTTAAGGAAGGAGAGAGCTCTTGGAGAGGGGTTGGAATGGTCGAGTTGAGGCTCCATTATTGTAATATTTTTTACTAAGACTGGTTCTCTAGTTATGTACTGGATTTGAGAATTTTTTATTAATAGAAGTCAGTTTCTCTGATATCATCTTGTTGCCTCTTATGCTGAAGTTTTCATGATTGGAAGATCCACATGAGATTGTTATAGTTGTGTTATATAAATGTTAGATTATAATATTGTTATGATGTTCTTCAGTGTTTTTTAAACTTTGAATTCAAGAAGATCTTGTGTTTTGAGTTTTTCCTCCTTAGGCTGCTTGAAGACCTGATGTCAATTGCATACCTTTACATCTCCCTCACTAAGTATTTCTCCTATTCACTTTTACTCTCATTCATTGATTGAAGTTGATCAAGACCCCAATTGCATGTGCGTGCTAGCCCAGATTTATGAGTTTAAAACATTATTATTATGAGTCTTGTCCATTTGACCTTTAAACACTCATTCACATTTACATATACTTTGATGGGTATTGGGATTATCCTCATTGCATTCTGAGGATAATTCCCAGTGCTAACATAAATGGCGTCGTTGCCGAGGAATGGATTTGAGAAGATTGAAGAGCTCACTGGGAAGAACGACATAGATCTAGCTCTTGATGGTAGACAAGAGAGGGATACAAAAAATTAAATGTAATCATCTACCTGGTGACTCCACCATAAGAGAATCCACTAGGGAGGATCTTGTTGACAGAAAGATGAAGGGGCAGAAGTGTAAAAATAGGTATCATTTCATTAGTTTTCTACATGAACTCTTGTTCTTCTTTATCATCTATTTCCTATATTTTCCTTTACATATAAAGAGAATCATTTTTTTCTTTGTTTATTCAGATGATCATCAACCTTCCTTTATATATCCATCCTTAGAAAAAGAAGACCTACCTTATGCATGTATTGTAGATGTTGATCTTGTATCCTAACCTCAGCCTATTCATAAGGATGAGCTTTGTATTCAAATCCCTCTTGAATTGGATCATCCTTATAACCTTGAGGAGGTTGAAATTTATTCAAATCTTTCTCAAATCTCATCACCTTCTGTTGTTACTATTGAACCTTGCCATCATCTTGTTAAACCTCATATTCAACCCACTAGTTTTCAAACTAGAATCAGAGACAAGATGTTCAAACCTTTAAGGATTCCATATTACCTTCATCCTTATCCTCTTGATTTCCTTGAATATCTTCCTCGGTTCTCTAGAGAATATCATGTTACAACTGAGAGGAATTTGGAGGCCTTTGAGAACTTTATTGATCAGTTTGAGATAGTTCATGATGATGTTACCATGAGGTTGTTCTCCAAATCCTTGTTTGGAGATGTTGCTGTGTGTTTTAAAGGTTTGGGAGCCGATTCCATTAGTTCTTGGATCGAGCTATGAAATGCATTTTTAAAGTATTGGGGTGAAAACAAGTCCCTTGATTTGTACCTCGCTGATTTTTATTCTTTGAGGAGAGAAGAGAAATAAGTTTTGTCCATCTTTAACAAAAGGTTCTACATCATTTATCATGACATGCCCTTGGAGATCCAGCCTACAGAGACTACTACCATGGTGTTCTATGTTATGGCTTAGTATCCAGAACTTGTCCTTCTCTTGAGAGAAAGAAAGTCTTCATACTTAAAAAGCTTATTTGAATATGCTCAAGAAGTTGAGGAGAACATCCATGTTTCCAGGAGGATCCAAGAGCAGGTTTCTTTGAAAATATGCATGCATATGAGAAAGAGGAATGTTAGTATATTTTAGATTTGCAACAAGAAGAAAATGAGTATGAATCAGATCTGGAACATCAACAAGGATGTAAGTATGATTCACATTTGGAATCAAATTCTTCAACATTTGCAGATTTTTCTATGGATAAGGATGCATGTCTAGTTTATGATCATTTTTCAAATCATGTTGAACATATTATAACTGATGATTGCATAGATAGCTATATGTTCTTGGATGATCATAATTATCAGTGTGATTTAAACCTGGTTGTACCACTATCTTGTGATCATCATGTTGAAAACAAAGGGATTGCAATTATTGATGATCAAAATATGATCTCAAGGGAACCAGAAGGTTGTTTGTTTTCAAGCAAAGAGGAATGTATGTATCAGAAGTTTTCTTTTCTTAATCATCAAGTTTCCAACCATGGTCTTGAGGATCCAATTGCAGCTTATATGGAGTCATATGTTTCAGATTGTCTGAAAATTCTAGTTTTCATTATTTCATAAGTATTCATGGGTAAACATGTTTCTCTGAAAAAAAATTCTATCTTTGTTTTCATACCTCTGTTATTCTCTATTGATCAGTGGTATGGATGGTATTCCTTCAATCATGAAGTTCCTTGAATGGTTACTGTGGAAATTTTCCTTTACTTGAGAAAGTTGTCGATCTTTTTAGGGTAGGGTAGCATAGGTAATAAGCTCGCTTCCTAAAAATTTGCTTTCCTTTAGTTTCTAGCAAGTCTTTCAGTTTCTTGAATAAGTGGTAGTTTTTAAGAGTATTTAGAGGTTGGTTGCACAGATGACTCCATATCCCAATAGATAAGGCGACTGGAACTACTAAAGTTCTTGGAAGCCTCACAGGGAGGCCTCCATATCAGTTGTAGCCAATGTTAGCACTCAAAAACGCACCATCAAAATTTTAAGTGCCTTCATAAATTTTGTGTTAGATTTTCCAAATTCCTTTGTTCCTTTGCCTACGGTCATAGCTTCCCAATTTGTCATCGAGCCTTGACAATTTCCCATTAATTGCTTTTGCCAAAGGTGGTGTGTGCTCAAGTGTCTTAAGTCAAACCTATCCTATCTACCAAATATAATGCATATACCAAAGCCCAACTCCATGCACACATTAAAGAGCAAGCTTATGTGAATGGAGACTTTCCTAAAACAGAGGAGGTGCACTACCGAATTTGTAGAGTTATTTCAAAGATGGCGCTACAAAATCATCTATGTAGTATGTTCTGTGATTTTGCTACCTTATATGCTATGAAAAATCCTAAGTTGAACTTAACAATGGCGCTACCAAATCCACATAGCTATTTTGAGGATGGACGTTATGGAATTGCACAACAGGATCGACGCTACGGAACTGCAAGCATGTTTTGGATCGACGCTACAAAATGTGCAGAGTTATTTTGCAAGGATGCTTCTGCAAGTTTTGAGTGACTAACTTAAAACTTTAATTATGAAAAAATGCGAAGTTATTTTGAAAACTGGAGAAGGTTTTCGTTCATCACATACCAAATAACAAAAAGTCTCTCAGTTTTTCAAAATGTGTTATGGTTAGAGAGATATTAGACATAGAAGTAGCACTACGAAATGTGCAGAACTATTTTACAACGGCGCTACAGAATTTCCTGTAGCGTTTATTGTTTGGATATTCACCTTGTTGGGAGGTTGGCACCTGTCAAGGAGGATTCAAATGTATTCTAAAGGATCAGTTATATGTCAAGGGACACCTGCACCTAAGTTTTAGCTCCATCAAATACCTCATGTAGTGAGGTGGAAACAATTTATTAATGACTTCCAACAATTTCCTGAAAATTAGCAGTTTGTTGGATTTTTTTCTCTTTGATTGTTGCCACCTATCTCCTAGGCTTAGAATCCAATGGAGGAGATGGGATTAGACCTCCTAAGGATATTTGGATGCTATTTTCTATTTAAGGAAGGAGAGAGCTCTTGGAGAGGGGTTGGAATGGTTGAGCTGAGGCTCCATTATTGTAATATTTTTTACTAAGACGGGTTCTCTCGTTATGTACTGGATTTGATAATTTTTTATTAATAGAAGTCAATTTATCTTATATCATCTTGTTGCCTTTTATGTTGAAGTTTTCATGATTGGAAGATTGACATGAGATTTTATAGTTGTGTTATGATGAATGTTAGATTATAATAATGTTATGATGTTCTTCAATGTTTTTTAAACTTTGAATTCAAGAAGATCTTGTGTTTTGAGTTTTTTCTCCTTAGGTTGCTTGAAGACCTGATGTCAATTGCAAATATTTACATCTCCCTTAGTAAGTCTTCCTCCTATTCACTTTTACTCTCATTCACTGACTGAAGTTGATCAGGACCCCAATTGCTTGTGCATGCTACCCCAGATTTATGAGTTTAAAACATTATTATTTTGAGTCTTGTCCATTTGACCGTTAAACACTCATTCACATTTACATATACTTTGATGGGTACTGGGATAATCCTCATTGCAGTCTGAGGCTGATTCTCGATGCTAACAGAACCAATATGCATCCTGGTCTAGAAAGTCAAAGTTCTCAGGAAAAAATCTATAAGGATGGTAAATATTCAATGGAATTGCTATGATCTTGAAGATGCTACATGGGAGCATGGAGAAAACATGCAAGAAGAATACCTGCAATTTTTTTACAATTTTGAAGAAAATAGAATATAAGAATGCAAGTCTACTCCATTTTGAGCAGCTTGAGTTCCAGAATCACATCTCAGAGTCCTAGCCAACTTGTGAAGGGGGGCCTAAAAAATGAATGGTACAACCCAATGGACTAGGAACAGTGAAGGGGGTACATTCCTTGGGTCAGTGGGTTGAGAGGAACAAGAGATTATGGTTGGAACTGTTGCAAGAGTTGTAAAATTGCAATTTTATTTATTTATTAGTATTATGATGTAAATTTGTGCATGTATATCAACACAATGTGCACCATGGATGATCCGAAATCGGATTCAGAAGGCTGTCAGGGCATGAAAAATGCTCAAAAATGAAAGTTCTCGGAATCCGACGAAACCAACACCATTGCGTCTGGCTCGTCTTCCTGATTCCAGTGGTATAATTTTTATGTCAAACAGAGTCCGTATGAAGAAGATATCGCATTCTGTCCGCCGAGCCAAACAGGCAAAATTTTGGGATGCTGACTGTACCTGTCCGTACAGGGACACGTGTCAGTCCGGACAGGGACACATGGCACGTCCGTACATATGACACGTGGCACGTCCGTACAGGTGAGACGTGGCAGCACCAGAGGATGACACGTGGCAGGTCCATATAGGACACGTGGCAGCCTCCGACAGTGACACGTGTCGGGCAGTTTTGGCATTTTCAGCGTACGGTTGGACCAATCTTGAGGTGACATGTGTCACCACTAGAAGAGTGACACGTGGCATGGGATGACGTCAGCAGCATACGTGGAGGATGGCGTCAGCATCGTACGACAAGTGACGTGGCAGTGACATGGGCCAATTAGCGGTGGACACGTGGCATCTTCTGGTTGGATGACGTGAACGAATCATCGGTCGAAACGTGGCATGCATCAAGTGGATGTAAGGGTGCCACGTGGCCCAATCATGGGCTGCCATGTGGAACCCCGGTATTTGTCTAAGTGGTTTTGGGTTCAAAAATTTTTGTGGCTCGGACCCGAATTGAACCAGTGACCTCCCCGTTCACATCGCGCTTTGGTAAGTTTGTTGTGCCAATAGGCCACGTTATGGTGCTTATTAAAGTTACGACAGATATTTTAATTGAATTTAATTTAAGTTTGAAGTGCGGGGGGGAACGGGCCGGGGCTTAGCCCCAACCCTTTACAATGTTGTGACCACATTACATGACCGGGAGCGCGGCAGGGTTTTCGGCGAGAGGGCTTAGCCCCTGGACCTCGCGACAACAGGAAAAACCGTCGCCATATGACCGGAATCTTTATTGAGTGGTTCGGGGCGCGGTTATAACCGTCAGCCCGAGGGTCCTATGCAACAGCGCCATGTGACCAGTGCTGGAGTGAATGGGGTGGCCCGCGCTAGCGCGTGGCCACATGATCCCATATGACCACGAAAGAGGGCGCGCGCAAGAGAAAAGGGGGCTTAAGCCCATTTGTAACTATTATATAGTTGCAAAAGTGGGTTTTATAACCACTTCTTGTTTTTTTTAATGTAATTAACTCATAATTGGGAGTTATTGGGCTTTTTTAGAGCCTAATTTTTGGGAGGAAGTTGGGGATGAGAAACCAACTTTCCCAACTATTTAACCAAGGCCATGTTGAGGCCATTTGGTCAGCTTATGAGAGCTTTTGGACGGTTTTGGAGAGCAGAGATGCTGAGGCAAAGCCAGGTCTAAGCCAGTTTGAGGCAGGGAAGCTGTTGAGGTAGAGATGCTGTCAGACGATTTCTAAGAGCTCGGGACATCCGTTTCAGGTGCCGTAAGTTGTGCAAGATTATAGAGATCATGGCAAACATAAAAAGATCAGTCTAGAAGCCAATCGACATTGTAAAGATGTACTAATAAGCTTTCGAACAGAAATAAAGAAGCCTCCCTCACAGAGAAAAGGCCCGGAGACGTAGGCAAAGTTGTGTCGAACTCCGTTATCAAACTTGTGCATTACAGTTTGTTGTTTTTCATTGTTTTTCAGATTTGCAAATATGTTAATGGTTGTATGATTCATTCTCTTTTCTCGCTCTTTCGTTAAGTTTCCCAATGGTCAATTAATGCATGTAAATAAAACTCAACCATAAGTCATTTCAAAAAATCCTGACGGATCAAGTGGTATTAGAGCTAGTTGACGTTTGGATTTGAGTTTTGCATGTTAGCCAGGGAAGAGCACATCTCAAGGAGGAAAATGGCATCTACAGGAGGACTTTTTCAAGACGAGAAGAAGTTCAAAGATTCGGTGTTTGCCATGGCCGAGATGGTGAAGGTGTTGTATGAAGACTACTTGGAACGAAAGAGCACGGTTCAAGAGAAAGCTTCAAAGAACAACAAAGGAAAAGAAGCATTGAAGGAAGTTCCTTCTACATCGGTTTCAGACAACATATCTGAG
>ML884545.1:2069-14493 GCA_009831015.1 Picea engelmannii | reverse complement strand
ATCATTCATTTTCATGTCACAGAGCTCATTCTTCAGACTCATTACTTGTCCAATGTTTCTGAATGAGAAGAGGTTAGTTATGGAATCGTACATCTTCTTAGATGAGTCAAGATGAGAGATGTAGGGTATCAAGTGGTCTTTTACTGAGTCCACTATGATACATATGGAATTGATGTCATTGTCTTTGAACTTCTCCATAATTGCAACGTTATGAGGTTCCTTCTCTTTTCCTTCTTCAAACTGTGGTTCCACGATCTTTCCTTTCACGATATCCAACACTTTATTCTTGGCAAGGATGAGATCAATCCTTGTCTTCCATTCTCTAAAGTTAGAAGCCTCTTCTAACTTGTTTTATGACTTCATAGAGTAGGTCATGACTGCTTTGACTTGGTCAACCTTTGAATTTGACCAAAAACTCAAACTTGACGTCTTAGTTTTCCGAGAGTACCAGGAGGTGCACTAGGTTAGGGCACACTAGGCTATCCAAAAATTAGGCCAATCTATTCACTTAAGGTGCCTCAACAAGAGGGTTAGGATTTCGTTGTTGCAACAAAAACTTTGACTGCAACTACAACTGTAACTGAGAAAATCCTCCCAATCTATCTTCTAGTGGTTAGATTGTCTGAATATAGTGTGGGCCCATAACCTGTTAGAAATAATAGGTGTGCTCGTTTAACCATAGAGAATATAGCAATATTGTCACCCAATCATAGGCCGGAGCCACCCCCGAGCACCTTAACCTTGACAGAGAATAATTCTGGAAGAAAACCCTAGGCCTAATATCCAATCAAGGTATCGTATCACTCTCCAGAGTTAGCATACCAAGCAAAAATTCCAAACCATAACCAAGAGAAAGTCCAAGACTGAAACCAAAAATACAAGTTGCAGTAGCTGCAACTGCAACTACTCTCCAGACTTGCGCACAACTAAATTTATGCAGTTGCAAGCTGTGTCTATCAAATGAGATCTGGCATCCTATATTTATACTGCTCCTCCTTAGCCGTCTGGGCCGACTTCTCATTCTGGAGGCTAAAAACTCAATATTAAATATTTCCTTTAGGTGACTTGTCTTCTAGGGTTATGTCCAATGCTTTAGGGTTTCCTCTTGCTTTCCAGAATATTCTATTCTTGTCAGGGTTACATGTGGAGGTTAATACCTCCCACAGCTACCATAATATCAACAATATCTCCTTAGACATTGATACATGTTTTCATTAACGATTTTATCATTAACCTCTTGATTCTGCCCAAAAGCCCAAGAAATCATATGATTGTAGAAACTAGTGACTGATGCTTTCTTTCATAACTTATTTTCATGTTGAAGTAATTAAAAGAACATATTTATGATTAATGGTCTGGTGTATTAATCATGAATATATTTATTGCAAATTCAAGCATGTCTCTCCGCAATAAAGCTGCAAGTGAAGCTCCCATGACAAAGTCCTCTGCAAGCGGAAGCCACCAAGAAGAAGAGACAAACATCCCATGGATGATTTATGATGATACCACAATATTTATAGAGAATGGGACTTCAGTTAAATGGTGCGAAGTCTTCCAAATGTTTAAGAACCATAGTTTCCCTCTAGAATCAGAAGACGAACTCGAAATCTTCAAGAACATCTAGAAATCGAGGTTACATAGGGTGGCAGCCCACGTAACGGTTTTTCCATGTGTGGACACAATCTCATGGATAGTCCGACATGTGCACCTAGACAATATATACATCCTCAATTCCAAGGGACAACTGATAGCATCATTCTGAGCATCGAACATAGCTTCATATTATCTCTCGAAGAAGGGGATTTGTGTTTGAATGAAGACCTGATCAAGAAATTTCCGCTCAAAGAAAAATATTTGTGCAAGGTCTGGTACAAGCCTGAAAAGACATTCAAAATAAGATCCTCAGGTGAATATCCCATGATCTCACTGAAGCCAATGTACCAGTACATTGTGGAAATGCTATGTAGGTTGTATGGGGAAAAAGATGCGTTAAAGTGCACATTATCTCTAGTGACCCTCATGTATTACTGCAACGACGTGGGGTCATCCTTCAATTGGGATGATATTCTATTAGCATATCTAGAGGGACCCATCATAACAGCCAATGAGACCACCCCCCATGAGTTTCCCAGTTTCCACATGTCCTCCTACCTGTTGGACATGGTATGTGTATGCCACCAATATCCCAAGATGGGTTGGGCCTGGTAGCCCACCGATCCTCCCATACACATCCATTGCAAAGTTCTTTGGGATCACATATACATGACCGAGTATCACAATATTTGTGATTACTTCTTGGCACCCCTATACCATTTCATCTTCGATTCACCCACTCCATGCATGAACGACAAGGCCTAGGAAATCGTATGAAGAATAGGATATTGGTATCTTCTAGAGTATGGGACATACATAAGGATATATGGAGCCACCAAATCTCCTCATTTTCTCCCCAGGTTCGTGCTTGACAAGTTAGTGTTGTAAGAGATCATGCATTAGACCGCGATCCATAGAGTCAGAGCCTCACTCTACAAAGATAAGAAATCCATCTGGCTCCCTTTACCATTATGGGTTGGATCGTACTCTTTTGGAGACGTTAAATAGGCTCAATATCAGGTAGACACATGGTTATCATTCCACTTCGGGGAAGAGATATTTCAAAGACATGACCCAAAGGAAGTGGTAAAGGAATATTGCAGCGAGCACAAACATAGATGGGAGTACACATCATCCAAGTGGGAAGAAGAAGAGATCCATTATGGTGCTTGAACATATGAAGAAGTTATTTTTAGGCAGAAAGGAAAACCTCTGGGCAAGATCTTAGATGAAGAAAAATCCCTGGAAGAGGCGCATAAGAGAGATGAAGAAGAGGTAGCAGGAGCGGAAACCACAACTATAGCCTCAACTTCTGAATCAGAGGAAACATCAGAATAAGAAAGGAAAATAAAAGTCACTGCAAATGTCAAGGCTAAGGCAAACAAGAAACAAAAATAAGCCAATGAGGCAACTGTGGACAAGAAACAGAGGAAGAAAGTGAAAGTGTAGAAGAAGAAGGAGGATGTTGCTGAAAAGAAATGACAAGAATAAGAAGCTAAAGCCAAGGAAACATGATGAAGACACATTGAATGGTGATGCTTCTCCATTTACACCGACATCCCAGGATCGTCAATAGAGGTTCCTCTCACTGATGGTCACCTCCTAGTCGATGAACTAGGGTTAGGACTTCACACACCCTATAATCCCCAAAAGGTTGTAAATTTGAAGAAGTTTCAATTCGATAGGGCCACGGGTAGTATCATGCAACAACAAACCATAAAGCTTCCAGTTACCGGAGGTAATCCCTTATCAGTTGTCACAAAGACTTCAGTGATAGAAGACATTAGAAAAGATCCACTTTCTATCACATCTATCGACATCATTTTCACATTGGCAACAGAACATAACCTCAAGGATCTGGTCCACCAAAACAAAGAAAAGGATGATCGTATTAGAGAATTGGAGGAGCCACTTAGGCACGCAAAGAAAGATAAAGGAAGCCTCAAGGAATTTAATAAATACACCGAGAAGGTCAAAACTGAGCTCAATGAGATGGATATAGACATGTATGCCCACTTCAAGTCTTCTAGCAGCTGGAAATGCAAATAATAGATCAACATAACATTGTACAAGCCAAGGATGTCCAGTTCTTCGCTATCCACGAAGTCTTGAACGATATGTAACGATGGATTGTGAAGAACCCGGACACTCCGACCGAGCTACCCCATGCTTCATAAGGAGAAATTAAAATTGGTTATGCTTCCCTTGATCATTGCCAATAGGATGGGGAGAGGGAAGAAAAGGGAAAAAAAATCTCACTAGCCATCTATGCACAATTTCATAAGGTTGCACATGTTTTGAGGCATAAAGGACATCTACCTCCCATCGAAGAGCTCGAAAAGACCAAGACAAAAGAGTAGCTCTTTGAAGAAATCCATAACAACATGAATTAGAGACGAGAGGAGGATTATGCAGCCATAGAGGTAGCAATAGACTTAATGGAAGAGCACCTCGTTTGGTTGACCAAGACTCAAACTATGATCCAGGCTTTCATGGCCAATCTGACAAGGGACATGAAAACTCTTTTGAAAAACTCAACCTCCCATGCAACTGCTATGGAAGAACTCTTGTATTGCAGATTTATAACAATCGAAGACCAGCCTGAAGCTCGGGAAGCTTACGTGGGGGACAAAGACGAGTAAATAAGACAAAATAACATATTCAAATTTACCCACAACTACCTTCTATTTTGTCTTTCTGCTAACCGTCATCAACTTCATCCTATTCTAACACCTATCAAAGCATTTGAGAAGGGGAAGCTAAAGAGACTTGTAACTTCTTCTTGCATAATCCAAGAAGACATTATCAACAATTACTCAAACTACTATAAGTAGAGGAAGAGGCCCATTTTGAAGGGGATCTTCAAGCATTGTATATTCAAAAACTACTTTGAGAATTAATATTAAGAAGCCCTTAGGGCCATTTTGTTAGAGAGAATAACTCTTATGGATGGTGGCTTGTTTTAAACTATTTTCAACAAACTGTATGTTGTTTACATGTGCTATAAGAATCTCCTTTTGCTTAAAGACTCTTATTATGCAAATCAAAATCTTATTGCAGCTTTGTTTACACTTTCTTGTCTTTTTGACCTAAGATGATGAGTTGTTTATGTATGTGATTTCATGACTTAGACTAATCTAGTTACATCATTCATATGCATATGTTGTCTAACCTTGTTGCTTCTTAACAACTACCTAGGATAAATCATTTGTAGGGATTAGTCACATTTATAATTGCTCATTGGTTACTATAGTCACTCCTAGCTAGGATAGGATAATTAGATTTTATTTCTGCATTTAGTTAGTTCCATCTACATTTTCCATTTCATTCACAACCATCCAATCACCCCTTAAACCCAGTAATGGCAGCTAGGCTAGAATCCGGATGGGTCTCCTAAACCAAATGGTGCATAGTCTAATTGGGATCATGCATCAGGGAGTACCCCTTACTATTGAAGGCTAATTTCATCGCCTCAACATACCCCTAAGAATACTCATGAGAAAGTATAAATACACATGAATATCATTGTATTGGATATGTGTTGAATTGTATTGTTTTGTAGCAAGCATGGCTTGTGGAGTGATTCCTTTCGTAATGAGTATTTGATGATGTTACCCCACCTTAAGGGTTATTCTCTATATATTCTTGTGTTGTTCATGGTGAATGTTTTGGTATCTTTGATGTTAAAGGGTTTATTTTTGAAGTTTTAAGGTGAATTCTTTCTTGTATCTTTTAAGTTTTACTACAAATATGGGGCACCTAAGAAGGTATCCAAGGGGGATAATGAATGTAATGTGGCCATAATATTGGAATATGCCCACTATGTAATTAAAATAATAATATGTCCATTGTGTCATTTAGGAAATAATATAATAATAAGGGGTAGTTGGCATAAGACCCCTAAGAATACTCAAGAGAAAGTATAAATACCCCATATTATCCACCCTAGGTACATTACAAGATATGAAAGTCTCATAGGTGATTTTTTTGGATTTGTTTATCATAACCTTCATTTTGTCAGTGTTTGTAGTCATACCCATATTAGAGTAGAAGTCCTTGAGGATTCTTTGTTTCTTATTGAGGTCATGGGAACTCCTTTCCATAAGAATAATATAATCAATGTAAAGAATAAAGATGATGACTCCACCGACAAGAATTGAGTTGACACAATCTACATCTTCCAAACAATTTTCTAACTTGTCAATGTATATACCAAAAAGGGTAGGGGAAAGGGAACAACCTTGGTTGGTTCCTATATCACAACTATTTTCTTCTAACCAACTCTCGGTGTTCCTAAACTTGGAAATAACATTCTTATGCAACCTTACCATGATAGCTCTCAACTCAAAAGGAGCTTTTAGCTCTTATAACCTATTCCAAAGATTAGACCCGAGCATTGTGTCAAAAGCTTTTCTAAATCCAATGAAACAACAAAGGAGACGGTTTTATTATTTCGACACTCCTTTGCAATGATACTAAGTGTAACAAGGTGGTTCATAGTTGAATGATAAACTCTAAATCTGGCCCAGTCTTTGGAGTTTCATTTGTATATATTAACTAAAACAAGGTCCTCATCTAGCCATATAGGATCAAGCTTGGAATCATTCCTTAAAAGAATAGCTTGACTAGTGGCAGTTCTAGCATTAAATTTGATCCGGATTTTATGAGCAGAACGAAATGACTACAGATTATTAATAGGTTCTTAACACAAAGTAACAGAGATACAGTAAAACGGGTTTTCTATTCAATAACGAAATAAGCTGAAACTGTAAAATGCAGCGAAAACAAGCTTGCTGGAATGGTGGCGACTTATCTCCGAGAAGAAATGTGACGATTGCGCTCATTCACAAGAAGATAATTAAAATGAGGCTCTAAAGGCATTTTTACAATAAGAAGGAATGCCAAAAACCCTAGACATCCAAAAACCTAACCCTAGGAGATGAAGCGCCAAAAGTCACGTGGGCCATGTTTGGGTAAGTTAGTACATCAACTTCCCGAGGTCATAACTTTTGCATACGATCTTCGTTTTAGGCGTATGATAGCCCGTTGGAAAGGTATCATCGAGGAGATTCATTTTAGGCACAATATTGAAGGAAGTTGCATATTGAGAACCTGTTTTCCCCCAAAAAAACATCGTTTAGGGCCTCAAAACGACTCCGGAAGTGAAAACTGCTAAAAATAGTAAATTACCAAAATTGCCAGAAAACTATTTTGAGCCAGTTGGAAAAGGTGGGTGGCCACCAATATCCACCTAGATCAATCCTCCCTCCTTAAGAAGCAATGGTATCCATTGTGTTGAGGTTCCCCATAAGATGAGGAAATTTCTGTTGAATTTGGCCCCGAGTGAGCCACTTGCCTTGGTGTAGGAGCTGCCCTGCTGTGACGACTCGATAAAGTTGGATCCTTTGCTTTTGAGTGCCCTTGATCTGTGTGTCCACAATTTGATCATTGGATGCATGTTGTATGCATTCGGAGTTGAGATCTGTTGGTGTCAGTTGTTCTGCTACTTTTGAGGTGTCCAATAATGGTGGGAAATAAGGGTGAAGGAGATCCACGTTGAACATTGGGTGTAGGCCAAGGAAAGGAGGAATGTTGAGCTCAAAATAATTATCCCCCACGATGTTGGTGATGGTGTACGACCCACAATGGAGTGGGCAAAGCTTCCGTTGGGGTCCTGTACGGTGTTCTTTCTGCAAGTGCAACCAAACTTTGTCGCCCACCTGAAACTTATGTGGCACCCGATGTTGATCATGTCATTGTTTGTACTTGTCATTGGAATTCTATAGGATATCCTGAACTTGTTAGTGGATGTGATGGATGCACTCAATGAATCGGGTGGCTTTTTCAGCTTTATTTGGAGCAGGAGATGAGTCAGTCTAGGTGACCGCAAGGGGAAGTGCAACATCTATGGGACCCAATGGTTGGAATCTCAACCCCACCTGAAAGGGGTTGTGTTCGATTGAGCTATGCAGGGATCGATTGTAGCTATGATGGAAATAGGGAAGGCTCTCATACCATGTGTGAGGGTGCTTTGAATTATACATGTGAAGGATATGCACAATCATTTGATTTACGACCTCGATTTGGCCATCTGTCTGGGGGTGTAAGGTCGTGGATTTGGTGAGCTTGGTGTTCAACAGTGACCAGAGGCTCGAACAGAATGTGCTGAGAAATTAACTGTCATGATCTGAGACAATGGTTTGTGGGATTCCAAAATGTACCCAAACTCGTTCAAAGAAGAGCTTGGCAGTGGCCTCTGTTGTGATGCTCTTCTTGCAGGCAACCAGAATCGCCATCTTAGAAAAGCGATAAACCACCACAAAAACACAGTCATTTCCTCCCTTGGTGGATGGGATTATCGACATGTAGTCCATTGAGATGGATTCCCATGGCATGTCAGGAGTAGGAAGAGGGGTGTACAGACCCTGTTTCTTAGTGGTCGATTTGGCAATAGTGCAGGCAGTGCAGGACCTGATATACTTGCTGACCTCCTATCGAAGTTTCGACCAGTAGAAATGTTTCTGTAGCATCTACACTATCTTTTCGATGCCGAAGTATCTTGCCACCCGACTATAGTGGGCTTCCTAGATCCAAACCTGTTTTCCCAAAAAAACATTGTTTAGGGCCTCAAAACAGCTCTGGAAGTGAAAACTGCTAAAAATAGTAAATTACCAAAATTGCCAGAAAATTGTTTTGAGCCAGTTGGAAAAGGTGGGTGGCCACCGATATCCACCTGGATCAAAAGTATACTAGCAGGAGGATACTACCTTCATTTCTCGAACTGTAAATATATTTTTCTAAGCTTTTGTAGGGAGAATTCTTAGTTAGCTTGTTTTTCTTATAAAAGGTAGAATTAATAGGTGCAAAATAAAAGATTGCTATATATCCAAAGTAAGTTGACAAATATGGAAAGTATTGGTATGCAATGGAAATGGTGATCAATAAAAATTATAGAAATATTTTGAGATGAAGATAATATTATTTTCCTCACTCAATCACATACCAACATAGATCCATCTTAACTTCAGATCTATTATGCACTAAGAAGGATACAAAAAAACAATTGAGATGGAAATATGTTAGTGCTTAAAAGATCTCGAGTTAAGATGGATCTATGCTGGTGTGTTTCTTTATATATATGCTTAGTATCATACATCTCATCATTGATAATGTGGGTTGATAAAAAACAACGATGAACAGTGCCAAACATAATTTCCTTAGATGTTCTTCTAATACTTGATATGATTTCATCTCTCTCTCTCTATCTCTCATGATTTACTATTAATATATTTTTAATTTCGTAGAACATATTATATTGTTCAACCTTATGATGATGATTATTAACATACACTAATACCGGAATTGGTATTGGACCATAATAAAGGAAAGAGATACTTGGATTTCTTTATAATTTTATTTTTATGCTCGAAAAACATTAAAATAAGTGTTTCGAGATCACCCTAGTTTTGATGATTTATAAGGTCAGAAAGGTTGGTATTGTGACAAATATTTTGAAATTGAGATCTAATTTGGGTATACGTAAGGCACTCCAAAAGAAAGTTTTTTTCATCTTCAACTCTCTTCGTGTCACAAAGATGACAAATTCTTTTGTCCCATGATGTTTTGGGAATTGTCCAACACTTAGTTTTACTATGCAACCCATAAGAGTTTGTTCTTATTTTAGCAATGTTGATTTTCTTCTTTATAGTAGTCAAAATCGACAAATACTTTTGATCTTCTAGATTAGGGTTGACCACCTCTTTGTAGTATCGTAATTTTCTTTTATCCCCTAGTTCTTTATCGCATCACTCATTCTCCTTAAATTTAGATGTAATAATGTTATCAGTATTTTGCAGAATGACTTCTTCCTTTATTCCCCAGTGGTTTAGCCAAGACTTGGCATATTTATGCCACCCCCACTTGAGTTGCTGGTGGTTTTGGCTAGAGTTTGAAGCAATTTTGGGGAGCCTCTTGTCATCTATGTTGTTTATCTTGTTCTTGTACATTAAGTACCTAGTCATAGATGTGTTCTTAATGGGGAAATACTTGCTTCTATGAGGAGGATATGATAGGGTGTATTTCCTTTAATTTTGAAATTATAAGCTATAAATTCTTAAATTGAATCTGCTATCTTTCTCCATGATTCTCTAGATATACTGCATCCCCAAACTTCACAACCATATAAAATAACATGAGTAATGAGAGTCTCAAAGAGGAGTTTTTTCTTATCCCATAGCCAAAGGTCCAGTAATTTACAATTGTTTTCAAGCCCATAATAAGATTTCCACCTTCCATTTATCCTTTTATCAACGCTATAGTTCCAGTTTTGCTTATAATGAATATTTATTCTAAGATATTTGTATGAAGACACTTCTTCCAAGCTATTGTTGTCATATATGAAAGTATCTTAGCTGATATTTTTGGATTAAATTATCATAACCTTCATTTTGTTAGTGTTCATAGTCATACCCATACTAGAGCAGAAGTCCTTGAGGATTATTAGTTGCTTATTGAAGTCATAGGGACTCCTTGCCATAAGAACAATAAGGATGATGACTCCAATAGCAAGAGACGAATTGACACAACCTGCATCTTCCAAACAATATTCTTACTTGTCAATGTATATGCCAAAAATGGTAGGGGACATGGGACAACCTTGTTTGACTTCTATATTACAGTTAATTTCTTCTGACTAACCCTCAATGTTCCTAAACTTGGCAAGAATATTCTCATACAACCTTATCGTGATAGCTCTCAACTCGAAAGGAACTTTTAGTTCTTCTAACCTATTCTAAAGATTAGTCTTGGGCACTATGTTAAATGCTTTTCTAAAGTCAATGGAACAACAAAGGAGATTTGTTATTGCAACACTCCACAATGATCCTAAGCATAATAAGGTAGCCCATATTTGAATGATAGCCTCTAAATCCGGCATGGCCTTTAGTTATTTTTCCGTGGCTTTCTAGCCAAATGTTGACCTTCTTTTCCAAAATACTTATGTATAGCTTGGCTAAAATGGGGCTAATCATGATGGTCCTATAATTAGAGGGATTGCTTTTATCCCCACTTTTAAAAATAATTATAATGAGGATTTGAGTCCAAGGTTTAGGGAAGCCCTGCTTGATTGTTAAATTGAAGAGCTTGTGTATGCGAGGGATGAGGATATGCCCTCCAATTTTTAAGATTCCATATTGGTAGCCTTCAATGTCCCTAGCTTTCCCTTTTGTGAGTCATTTAACCTTGAATTTTATGTCTTCTATAAGAAAAAATTCATCCTCTTTAGAAATGTTTGGAATGTTGTCCACGACATTAGGGGATTCGTAAAGACGTTTAAAGTATGAATTCTAGTCCCTCAAGGGAGTTGTATTTTTCCTTTAATTTTATGAGTCAAAATTTCCCTCCAGAATTTCTTAAGATCTAGCTTAGATAGGTACAAAATCTTCTCTTGCTTCCGATTTATGTATTGCCCTTTTCTTCTTTTATTTAGGGCTTTGTATCTATTTATCTTATTGGGTTTTAAGGATTCATTAGAAGCACCCCTAATGGATTTTCTATCAATTTTATACGTGTTATCATACCAAGGGCTGGTCATTCTATTTTTCTTTTTACATAACACCTCAGTAGAGAATTTGTTAATTGAAGTAGAGAGGGTTGTTGTAAAATTACGATAGAGGTCTTCAATATTGTTCTTATAAGGTATGAGATTTAATTCACTATTTAAGTCCTTTAAGAAAATATAAGCTTTATTTTTGTCAAAAAGCAAGTGCCTTTGGTTATTAGAGTTCTTTTCAATGAGGATTTTGTGCATGACAAAATTTAGAGTTAGGGTTGAAGTTTTATAATCAGATTCTGACTCATGGTCATTTAAAAGGTCAAAATTTACTATTTGTTTGTATACGTGAATATCTAACATTACATAATCCATGACACTACTGCCCAGTCCATGTATACAAGTCATTTCGTTAGATTTTGGCCACTTCAGCCACTCCATTAAACCATTGCAAATTATTAGGTCTTGATCAGAATAACACAACTTGATTAGTTCGACACCAAACAAATTCTCGGTCAGGCCTTCAGAGTTTCTTTTATATCTATTAGCTAAAACAAGGTACTCATCTAGCCATCGAGGATTACCTTATATCTATTAGCTAAAACAAGGTCCTCGTCATTCCTTAAAAGAATAGCTTGACTAGTGGCAGTTTTAGCATTAAAGTCTCCTAGCAGGAGGATGCTACCTTCATTTCTCAAACTATAAATATCTTGTCATAAGCTTTTGTAAGGATAATTCTTATCTAACTTTGTTTTTCTTATAAAATATAGAATTAGTATGTAGAAAATAATATATTGTTATATATCCAAAGTAAGTTGACAAAGAAGAAAAGTAATGGTATGCAATGGAAATGGTGATAAATGAAAATTATCGAAAGATTTTATGATGGAGATAATATTTTTTGCCTCACTCAATCACATGCCAACATATATCCATCTTAACTCTGGTTCTATTATGCATTGAGAGGGATACAAAAAAACAATTAAGATGGGAATATGTCAATGCTTAAAATATCTTGAGTTAACATGGATTTATGCGAGTGTTTTTATTTATTTATATATATATGGTTAGTATCATGTAACTCATCGTTAATAATGCGGGTTGATAAAAAATAGTTTTGAATGGTGCCAAACATAATTGCCTTAGATGTTCTTCTAATAGTTGATATGATATCTCTCTCTCTCTCTCTCTCTCTCTCTCTCTCTCTATATATATATATATATATATATATATATATATATATATATATAGAGAGAGAGAGAGAGAGAGAGAGAGAGAGAG
>WSFP011494311.1:0-14494 GCA_009831015.1 Picea engelmannii | reverse complement strand
CATTTATTTTGTTTCACTTTTTAAACTTTTCGTGATTGGGGTATGACATTTCCATCAAGTTTTCAAATGACGATGGTTTATATACTTTGTTTTTATAACATAAATAAATAAATAAAAATTGATTAAAATAAATATTTTGTTTTAATAAAAATATTTTAAAATTTTATATTTAAATTAAAATATAAATAATTTGTTTTATAATAATAAAATAATATCATAATAATTAGTTATATTTAATTTTATAAATATAAAATTTTAATTAGATATATGGAATAAAAAATTAGAAGATAAGAGAAAATTAAGGTATTATAAGGAGGTTATAAGATCAAAAGTATCTTTCTATTTTAACTAGCATAACAAAGAAAATGAATATTGTTAAAATAAGAACAAACTCTCACGAGGTTTCGTAGTGAAGTAGGGCATTGGAAAATTCCTAAAACATCGTAGGTCGACACAATTTGTCATCTTTGTGGCACTAAGAAGGTTGAAGATAAGAATCACCTTCTCTTAGAGTGTCCTTGATACACCAACGTTAGATTTCAATTTCAAAATATTTGTTACAATACCGACCTTCTTAACCTTTTAACTCATCCAAACTATGGTCATTTAGGAATGCTTTTATTAAAGTTTTTAAAGCACATAAATAAAAGTCTAAAATAAACAAAGCAGCTCCTTACCTTTTCTTAATGTGCGATAAACCAAAATTGGTCTCAATAGATGTTAATAATAATAATAATCATCACCATTAAAATGAACTTTATATATGTTATCATCAAACTCAAGCTTATGTGAGTTAAGAAGTCAACTTGCTCTTTATGAATACAAAATTAGGCTTAATGTTATTGCAAAACATAAATAAGGGATCATTATAAAGCATATGTAAATTGAAGTGAATTGCCCATTTAAATCTGACTTTAATAAAAAGGTTTATATTTATAAAAAAATTGTTGTTTAAATATTCAAAATATATATTATAAATATTTATTTTTAACGAAAGAGATTTTTTTTTATCATTCAAATTATTTTTGTGAAGTAGTAATTTTATTTTTTTATATCCAAGGGAATTAGTAATTAGACAGGATTACTTAGGTGAGGCTCGAGTTCAAATCTCATTGGTTGTCACTATAAACTATGGGCTAGCTATCAACAGCTCATAAGCTGACACCTAGCACAAAACTCATGACTCAACCTAGGGTCAAGATGTCCCTTGATGTGGGAACATACCCATTCAACCAAGCCATAATGGGCCAACATGTCTTGGGTGGGGATTGAACCCTGGTGAGGAGGAATCTTTTCCCTCCTTTTACCACTCGGGCTAGGACTCTTGGACGAAGTAGTAATTTTTTTAAGGAAAACTTTGCAAAAAAATATAAGGGATGTTTCCCCATATTTGTGAATGGAATCCCTAGTAAACCCATTAATGAAAATTAGTGCACTTGATTTAGTAGAATTTGAACCATACACATTAATATGGAACTAGCCAAATACCCAATGACATTGATGAAAAATGGTTGAACTAACCCCTTGAACTACTTTTATGAAGTAATTTTACTTTATATAATTAATTAATATTGACATATGGTCAATAATTGAATGAGAATGGCTCTACATGTAGGCTCTTGGAGAGCGGTGGCTAGGGATTCGCCCTCACTGATCATTGGTTCTCTTCCTAAACTTTAATGTGTGTCTTAGCTCTTACTCTGTTCTTAGACCCTTCCTCTTTCCAATCTTCTAATTTGTCTCTTCCTACATTGAATCGTCCATTGCACCCAACCTCTCCTCCCATGGAAACAATGACTCCTCTCCAAAATTATGTGGTTCATTCCCTTTGTCATGGATTAAATGCTGGGGTCTCTTCTCAAGTGGGTTCTTCATCTTTGACTTCTCCTTCAATGAAGGTTTCATCATGCCCTTCCTCTTCTTCCAAGATGGAAATGGAATATATCTACTCCCCCCCTTCAAGATTGGTCATGAGGGCCTCTCTCTCTTCTAGCTCGTCTTCTCCTTCAATTGGTGTGAGTCCTTCCTTGGGTAATGTAGGTAGTGCATGATTTTATTTTCATGGTGCAGTGAAAAATGGGCTCATGTGGTGGCTTTGTCCAACATCCACCCATTCTTGTTACTATGGATAAGGATATTGTAACAAAATCGACCCCCTAAATACCTTTTTAAGGGATGAGGTATTAAATTTCTGCTTCTCTTAACAACCTTAAATCCTCTCTATGAGAGTTGCATCCTCTTCTGCTCGTCAAGAGCTTTCCAAGGTCGGTAATTGGGTTATGACCTCCTGAGGTTCTTGGGTTTACGTAGACGACATCTCTCTTACTGTCACGTGGCATCCACGTGACATTTCGTTGTCTGTGCCAACTAATGTAGCATCACCTGGGTCCTGACGTGGCACTAGCCTAGCCTGCCACGATGGAACCCCACTTAGCTCGTCATCCTGTTAGTAATGGACATCTGTCATCCTAAAGGCATCATAGTCATCTTGTTGGCAAGTTGTGTCATCGTGTATTCTACCATACTAGTCACCTTGCTATATCCATGAATTCGCAGGTGGCGGTCTTGCAGGTTGATGGTCTATATGCATACTTCTCATGAACCCGCTACCAACACTTAGCTTCTTCTTCATTCACGGACTCATGGACTCGCGAGTACATAATTTTGTGCCTCCCCTTCATAAGTCTGTCCGAGAAGTATCAACACTTAACCATTTTTCCACCTATGCAGACTCACAGACGTATAATTATGTACCTCCCCTTCATAAGTCCGTCTGAGAGGTCTCAACATTTAACCATTTTTCCACCTACGTAGACTCATGAATGTACAATTTTGTACCTCCCTTCCTCTCTTCTAGCACTCAACACTTAGATTATTTTGTGAGTTTGTCAAGTTCGTGGGTTGGCGGACTCGCGGATCCATTCATCTCACCTTGCCAATATCTGTGAATCCTTCATGCTTCTAATTATGTTGCCTATAATTTACACCTGCCATTATTTTTCCGCAGCCTACAAACTTACCCCCCCCCTATTAAAACACTTATTAAGGTTTGAACTCCACGAGGGAAGATACCCTTTATTGTCTCAACCAATTACAGGCTGACACGTGTTCCCATCATACACATAATCTTTCTCCATCATTGTGACATAAATCATGACATCACCTTTTTCCTCGACCAAAATTAGATACTTACTCCCATTGATCTACAACCGAGGTTACTTGACACCATCCTGATAGATCTAAAGTGCAGGCAGAGCTAACCGTCTAAAGTCTCCTACTTTTAACAACTATCCCGACATTACCCCACAATCATACATAAAAAGCAAAGTATAGGGATCTGGTAGTCCTACCTTAAACTTCGCGTCCTGTGTCGAACCCTTCGCACTTGGTTGTTTCCCGACTGCAAGTCTCCTCCCAAGGCTAACCTGCATTCATCAAAAGACAAACAAGAAACTACAAGCATGCATTCTACATATGGATCAGTGGGTTAGATATCATAACCAAAAATGCAAATAAATCATGAAGATTGAAGACATCATTTGGCGGGACGAAAAAAGTATTTCTTTATATTAATCTCACAAAGTCGGTTACAATATGAGGCTGAAAACTACTCTTCAAACTCGATCCTGGGCTCCTCTTCACCATGCACCAACTGCTTCCATGTATTCTTCTCCTCTTCAGTTGTCTCTAGGGAAATGGCAAGGATTTGTAATGAAGGAAAAAGGGAATTCTGTCTCAAACTCACAACGTGGTTGCAAAATATTGGGGCAAAGGGGGAATACTGAAATGGGCAGAGTTTCTATGCTCTCGTGCCTCTTCTTGAAATGGGACCCCAACACCTTCTTTTATAGGCCAAAAATCTAGGTATTCAGTTGGGTGACCGGCTATAGGCAGTCAAAATATTAGTAACGGCCCAAAAGCCCATATCCCTTTGCAATTTTTATTTTTCGTGCTTTTTGTGAGTGTACGCGAGCTGTAATGGTGCAACAAGCATGTGTATGCGAGCAGTAGTGGTGCAGGGCGCGTACATATTCAAGAAAATGGTTTTTTAGAAGAGTCGTTCAATGATGTCTTGGCAAAGATAGCAAGTAAGATGGCTTGATGCCAGATATGCATGTCTGGTGCAATTTAGGGTTATAACACCATCCTGATAGATCTAACGGTGGATAAGGCTTCTTGGAGTTTCTTTCATCGGAGCTCCATATTCCTCAGCTACTCCAACGCCCCTACTATGATCAATGGTCATGAGTCCTCTAAGAGTTTCTCCGATGGATCCAATGACTGTTAACAGTTCTGGATGCTTCACAAATTCTCATACGAGAGGGACCTTGATCGACAACTATGATCAAAACTCCATGCCAAATCAATGATTGCGATTCATCCAAGGAAAAGAATAGGATATATTTAATTCGTTAATACAATTCCATATTAGTGGATTTGAACTTCTTCCAGGAGAAGTATAAGGCTTACCAGGCCTTCAAGGAAACAACACCTCCTATTCAGGCAGGCTAAGGTTTTCTCTCTTATCCGTTTTAATGAAAATTTCAGACTATGAATAGTCCATACATGTACAAGATATCTCTAGCCCAAACTAAACTGCATCAAGCCATAATTTCAGCCCCGATAACAATGATCCATATGTGAAAAGCTTCACATATGTGCAGGGATGTACATATTTCCAACAATAAATATATATATATATATACACGAGTAAGGGTCGTATAGACACCATATTTACACAGACTTTGTGCATGCCCATAATTGTTCCATTCTAGATAGTTCTTGCAATGCTTTATGTACATGTATAATTCCAACTGTCATTACGATGACATAAACACACGATCCTGGCAACAAATTTTTAAGGATAATTACAATGGTAAAAACCCATGACAGCAGTCACATATCACAACTTCCATACAAGTTAATAGCAAGTATTCTGACTTGTAATCAATACTTCAAATACCCATGTTATAAAATAAACCATATAATAATCAAACAAACATTCATGTCCCTGAATCATTCATAAGAAAATTCAGCCTTAAGTTATATTTAAATTATAGAGGGTACAAAAATACCTATCTATTACAGTTGATGGCCAACCAATTGACTATGGGTGTTTTCCTTTCCACCCAATCGTAGGCTCGGATGCATTCACTCTTAGCATTTTGGCCACCCCCGTGCCAAGCCATGATACTACTAGGAAATGTCTCTCAGGTTCTCAGTAAGATTTGAAGATCATTCTCCTTCACTCTACTCTTGGTAGAGATTTTCCTTACACCCACCTAGCCTAGGCCTCTTCGAGGTTTATTAGATGCCTTCCCCACATCAAGCTTACGACCCTCTTAGCTCAGGTTGGGTTTTCTAGGTTTTCTATGCTACAGCTCGGGATTCTTCAATGAGTTCTTTGATTTCTTTTATTGCACACACTTGTGCATTCTCTTTTAGCAACTCTCTCCTCAGAGGCACGCACTCTCTTCTCCCCAAAACTCTCTCCTTGTGTGATTTTCTTGCATGCATGACTTAGGCCAATTCCCGACCTATCCTTCTGTTTCTTCTATTAGAAGGAAACTCTTGGATCAATCATGGGACTCGAGGCGATCTTTCCTACTGTCCTCTAGCTGAAAACTTCCTGTCCCTTTTGGAATTCCTCCATACTTCCATTCATTGGGGTGGTTGGTTGTTCAACTACCAACATCCCTCATTAACTTATTTGTCTTGAAATCAAGGCTAAGGGAATTAATCCAAATAAGTCTTGAGGTCCTTTAGTTTAATGGGGCATCCTCTCATTCCACTAATGATATCATGGCTATTACTTTAAGGCTTCACCCCACAGTCAATTTGACATTTTCAATTAAACAATATACATTTACAATATTTACATTCGTTTCATGGAAATAACTAATTGTGATTTATTACATGTATTCATGGTTTAGAGAGGGGGTGCTACAATCCCCTCTCCCATCAAAGGAACACCATCCTCATTGTTCTTTATTTCTCAGCAACACCTACCACGCCTTCTTCTTTCAACTATCTCAACAATGTTATTCCTCTTCCCGATATGGTCCTTACTTGGACTTTGGCATTTCAGAACATGCCTACAACAATTTTCAACAACAAACATATTAATTATCATTTCATACAAAACATTTTATTGTTGTTCAAACTCAAGTGGAAATATTCACAAGTTAGCACAATACTTATCTGTGCAGTTCATGGATCTGCATCCATATGGTTGTCTCACTGCTTTCCTTGACATACCCATTGTGTGCATGATTGAAATCATATTACAAAAACTATTGGAGTCTCATCTTCCTTGTTGTCACTCACCCTCCAGGCCTAGGCTCAAGAATTCCCTTCTCCACTATACAATCCTTCGGGTGATCCACCTTACCTTGCTAGGTCTTTCCTGCACAAGAAGAATTTTTGAGGCCTCCCTTGAGTCTTACAGTTGAGGTGTCCCTCCAACTTTATCTTGTCGAAAGAATTCCTTCGACATGTGTCATCACAACACAACATTCTATGGGGATCATGGCTTATCACAGGGTTCTTAGGTCACAATGATAACCTATTTCCATGCTTTCCATCTTGACAATTGCCCTCTGTCCCTTTAGGATAGATATTTTATCTCACATGTATCACATGTATACAGTAACCATGAGATACTATCAACAATTTATCAAAATTTTCAAATCTGTTATCCACAGATTTCTAATTCAACATTTTCATTTTCAAATCTGTTCCATGCAGAACCAGATTCACAAGTATGATATCTATTTCTCATTTTAGTTCGACTCTTTTATAATCAACAAGCATTAGTCTTCCTCATGGATTTACAACACTGCCACATCCAAGACCTTTCTTCCTCCAATTTCCTCTTCAATCAACCAACAAATTGTTGGTTATCACACACATTATATTTTCATTGCACACTTGTAGTGGTTCACAAACAATTTCAGAGTTGTGCATACTAACAATCAAGTTCATTTCCTCAAAAAGGAAATACCATTCCTTACACATGCATTACTTTAGCATACCAAGCCTTTCAAAATGCAAGTAAACATCAAAATGAATCTAATCAATGTGTCAATATCCATGGCCAAATTCACACACAATGCACCCTTGCATTGATTTTCAGATTATTACTTTTCATATTAGGCACTTTACCTTGGTGGGTTGGAACTTAGCCGCCCCTTTACCACATGGTTCCTTATACACATTTATTTTTACAACAAGACTATGTTTTTCTACTTCAGTTGATCATGACCTCAAATCAACATACATGAATCTAAAAGTTTCACATGAATGTATTCAAGCATTCTTTTTTCATTGGTAACCAGGGTGCCAACATCCATGGCCACCCAATTTCTCTATTTACCATTCTACAACTTCGATAGAGTATTGGAAGGTCTTCCTTCCATAATGGGTAGTCCATTACCTGCCCTCTCAGACAAACATGCATTTCCTTAATGCATTAATCAATGTGATGTTTATGAGCGCCCTTGTTCCCAGTCATTCCCAATTAGTCAAAGTATTTGTGACACTTTTTTCATGAATTTTCTTGCAAGGATTTTAATCATCCTTGACTACCATAGTTTCCTTTCTTTATACTTCAAGTTCCTTTCCTGAATCAAACCTTGATCGGGTATCGATGGCATATAACATCCACTTAAAATTACATGCATATCATCAAATAATGAAAACATTTTGAAAGGGAAATCTTACCAAATTCCTTTCAATTCACATGTCACATCAACATGAGATATCTTATTCATGTTTTGGCTGCCAGCACCTTCTTTGATATTACCTCTTCAGTGGTGCTTCTTGAAGACTTCTAAAATTCCTTTCATAGTTTTCTTTTATCGACAACCATTTTGCATTCTCCTCTGTCTGAGGTTGTTTAATATTGGCAATTGTCCTTCCCTAACAATTTCAATCTTTTCTACACGTGACATACATCCCCACATTCATATTTTACATTAGTTGTCATGTAAAATCAAATGCATGTACCATAGCATTTATTTCAGCAAAACATATTTATATATTCCTTAGCATGTCTATGTGCACTCCATCACATTGTCCCCAATGTTTCCATGAGTGCAACACAAACAATTTTCGGTTGCAGCTCTCAACATTCTAATGCCAAAATATCTACTTTCATCAGCGTATCAGTTTCTCATCTAAGAGAAACATAATAGACAACAAGAAAGGAGTTAAGGGATTCTCCCATCAGGTAACTTTTAGCCTAGCTGAATTAATTTCAAGGCCTCATTGCCTTCACACACTATAGCTTAACCAAGATCATTCATTTAAACACATTAAATATTGTATCTTTCAGTTACTAGTTGTACTTATTTTCACAGTCGTCCTTTTTAAGCATACAACTATGTCTCATTATTCAGAGTTTCATAGTGAGAGGAGTATTAATCCCTTTCTCTTTCTTTGATTTTACAATTTATCCCTCTTGGGATCTGCTTGTTTTATATCTTGAGCAATCTTAGTCATGTTCACCTTGGCATTCTTGGATAATTCAACATGCTACATCAACAAGTTTCTTGTTCATAATGAATTATGCACTTGTGCATTTTGCACCTTTCCCAACTAGAGATCATATTGGTCCTCGTTCGTTTACATGTCTTTTTACTCATGCATGGTATTTTAAAATGTAATTGAGGATTCTTATATAAATAAGGTTTACAACCCGCTGCCCAATTCTCAGCAGTCATTAATGTTATAGCTCTATTCTCTTGACAGAGTTCTTTACACAATTCCTCCACATGAACCCCTTCAAGATGCAACTCTCTTGTTGGTTATCCAAATGGTCTAACATGACCTCAATCTTGAGTTAGCCTCAGCTTCATTATTTTAGAGTTCTATCCAATATTCCACAAGGAATATAAGCTTGCATTTTTATTATGCATTTCAGATTTACATGTTCAAACCTGTATATTTAGGTTATCAACTTGCTATTAAACTATTCTTTCATACATTTAACCACATGTACTAGTGTTCTGTGTGTCTACTTTAAGCACACTTTGCATATTTTATTTACAAATGATTTTAACTCATGATTATTCGCATTCATTCTCATGCAATTCTTAAAGGCATAGCAATGTTTCCTTTTATCAAGACAACAGAGCATCCATGCTCCTTTGCTCTTTCATCAGTTTATACTAACTTTTCCAGAGGAAAAGGAACACATCCCCCTCAAGCTATTATTTCATCAAGACAAATCAGACCCTTCTAACATAGGGTGGACCATGCATCCATGGCATTATTTAGATTTGGAAATTAAAAATCTTGCCTCACAATTCACTTATTCATACATTCATATCATATAATTAAGCATGTATATGTATATTTACATATATGCAGGTGCATCACCTTTTTACCTCATTCATTCATATTGATTTAACATTATCTATTTTTTATGAGACTTTGCAGTCACTTACACAACCAATCTCATCAACAAAATCATAATTATACTACCCTCTTTACAAGATAACAACCAACAAAAGGGTCATTTTTTCTCTTTGCTCATTTAACATTTCATATTAGCTCTTTCTGAGGAATTTCTTATTTCCCTAAGTTATCATTTTAACAAAATACTCAGACCCTTCATCATAGGGTCGACCATACAACCATGGAATTATTCAGTCCAGGAAAACATTGTAATACTCATGTTTCCCCCAATTTGTAAATATAACTATAGCTGGCCAAGAGACTATGGCAGACTAGATATGTGTGAATGTTTGATTTGATGAACCTTTGTATAAAAGGTCAATGTATGTATTTTCTGTTATTAATATAAAATGGATAAGTGTTGCATAATTGTTGAAGGGGGGTTTGCCAAGATAGACCATAGATGTTATGAGAGAGATGGCGAGGGGAACCAGAAATGGTTGAGATGACCCCCCCACTAAACCAATACTTTAATGGAATTAATGGATCAGACCTAGAATAGTTCTATGACCCAGAAATGAATTACCACACAGAGTGGTAGCTGGAAGAGTCCTCTTCAAGAGTTAATGAGGATATGGGGCAGAGTACCCATCTGCAAGACTTCGAGACCTAACCACGAGCTGGGGATTCGGACCCACACAACCTTGTTGAGGAAGGAAATAAAGAGGTAATTTTGTGGGCAGAGACAGAGAGCAAGCAAGTAGATCTACGAAGAGAGTAGAATCAAAAGAGCAATCTCGAGAAGAGACAAGAGCGCCTGTAACTCTCTGGTTCGAGGAAGAACTGAGAAATAAGCTCTTTCTGGGTGCAAGAAGGGACTGACATGGTTTTCGTTACAAGATGATAAACGAGGATGACAAGTGACTGTGGAAGTACTCGTGCAGGCCTCCTTGCTTGGTATAGAGAAAACCGATGGCCAAGATCATGTGGGAGGAGGAGAGTAACCTCCATCCCTGACTGTCATTGAGCAAGAAGAAAGATTCTCTCTTAGAGCATCATGGTCTAGCTCGGGGGTGGCCAATGGTAAATCCGTCAAGAGTGGTTGTACCTATGGTTGGGTGGAAACAAGCACCCCTTTCAGCAGTCGCTTCACGAACTCTGTTTTTCTGATAAGTATTTTTCATACTCTATGTATTGAAATGGAAATGATGGTTGAATACATATATTTATCTCTCTATGAATGATTTCTATATTGAATGATTAAGCTAAATGTATGTATTATCTCCCTATAAACTCATGATTTTGAATGGTTGCATGCTTGCCTCAGTTTAGCAGTTAAAGAATCGATGAACGTAAGCCTACAAGAGGGTTGGGGTAGGATTTATTGGAATATTTAAGTCCTATCGGTCTGTAAAATCTACCCTCGCGGGAGTTCCAAGTTCAAACCTCATGGGAGGAGGGCGCCTCCTTCAGAATCCGCATCGTATGACCAAGGGCTCATGCCCATGTCCTTAACCCATTTACGGCTAAAGGAATTAGCGCATAGCCCACAAGAGTTTTCAAAGGACCCATGTGACCAAGGTCTGGGAACCCTACGCTAGGCTCAAAAGGAGATAAGCCTTTTTGGCTTTGGAAATCCGGGAGTTCAGAGCTCTGAAGTGTTTTGAACCTACTGTTTATAACCCAGTCGAAGGAAACTGATGGTTGTCGTTACCCACAAGGTTGACTGGCACATGACAATCTCCCTAACCGTGGCAGACATACCTACCTCACTGTTAAACCTTGACCCAATTACCCATTGCGAAGCAATGCAAACCACCAATTCGAGAGTATTCGAGAGTCCCCTTAGTCGTTGGATCTACATCGAGGTAACTTCGGTGAAGTCCCACTTCAAGAGAACATAGATGATATAACATCAAACTCCCCGAACACCGAAGTTACGAAGGGAGGAGAGCCATGGGATTGGGGAGTTCGTTAAGAACCCCTCTTAACCGTCCGATCATCCAGAGGAGGGACCCACGTATGGTACTTTGTCGAATTCCTACTTCGGGAGAGTGGAGCGGCCATAAAGCCTAAAACCCCCAAAGGCTGGAGCTGTGAAGTAATAAGAACCGTAAATCTAGGGATCCTCCAAGATCTTCTGTGACCATCAAATCTAGACCATGGTCAACACGACGTTGACCACTATGGGAGCAAGGAGGGAGCCACCCCACGAATCCCCCGAATGCAGAAGTTACAAAGAAACAGAGGTTGTAGATCCAGGGGTTACGTGGACACACCGTGACAGTAATATTGAAGGACTTGGAAGGTGATCAGTCTATGGTGACACGATATGCTGATGACCTAGGGTGACGTGGACCCACATTTGACGTGCCATGTGTCACTTAGATCTAGATGTTTCACCGACCCTATGTGCCCATTAAGACATGACACATGTCACCCAATGTAGGGGCCATGTGTCCTCTCTGCCTTTCTACGTGTCATCTCTGGCAATTACCTGTTTGGCCCATGATCTAGAATTTGATCTCAGGACCAAAATGGGTCCAGGAAGGCCTAAAACTCAAAGTTCTTAGAATGAATTCAAAATGAAATTTTGTGTAGGCCTCGTTGATATGAACCCAACGCAACTTGAACGGGCTCAAATAGATGTCGTATGCTCCAGATATCGCGATATGTTCATTTTTGTGAAACAGGTAAAAAGTCAACAGGGGAAAGTCAACATTGACATCAACATGATGTCATGCTGACATCATCATGTTGATGTGTGGTGGCGTCCACCCGGGCACCTACCTCAACAGGTCTCGCGCCTGACCTCCCGGTCTTAAGGATTGTTCAATTTCCTCCCTTGAGCCGGAGTGGCTCCTCTGATTCCCACTGGAATCTCCTTCGAAAATTGACCCATAGGTCTTTTCGACACTTTACAGTCTTTAGGTTGGTCACTGTTCTCTTCGACGACAGAAGAATAGAGAATCGGGTTTCAGGGTTTTCAAACTCCTGATGTCTCGACCTCCAATATCTCGATGCGCTCCTTTGTTTCCTTAGCCCTGGGCTATGCGTTTAGTCCACGTGACCTCCTCTTATATGACCACAGTCATATTCCTTATCGGGATTTGGGGTTTCGAGTGTTGAAATGTAGTAAATATCTCGCCCATGGAATCCCCGATCTTCCGACCCGCGGATTTCCGATATGACATCACCAGGAATCCCTTCCACCATAATCACAATCAACGACAGTGAATAATCACTGAGATCAACGGCTCCAGATCTCCCTCGGGGTTTCGCGACTTCAATTGTCGAAATGCTTTGGCCTTCGATTTCCCTGATTTCACGAACGCTGATTTCCCGATCACTTCGATCTCGACCACGCGTCCTCTCAAGGATGGACGGTTCTCGTATACTTCGGGGTTTTCACCCTGGCAATTCCCGATTCCCTTGCTATGATGAGACGACATCAGCTGGGCCCCACACAGAGCTCTCCTCTTGTCGGGAAATCGGACTTCGCGGTTTCGACTTGCGAGTGTATCCTGTCCTTAGGACCTCCGAAACGCCGATCCCTGACTCTCTTCGGATTTCTGACACGCGTCCCAAGTGATAGACAGTTCGGGTCAACACTCAGGTTTCGCCACTTTACGAAATCGTAAACACTCACTTACCTAAACTTCGATGACCACATCCCCGATCTAGACGACCACACGACACGTATCCTCCCTAATATCCTACGACTATGATCCTTTCTCCATTCTGGGATTCAAAAGATCTCAGATTCTTCTCTTTTGAAGTTTCGAAATGTCGATGGACTCTCTATCCCTGCCACCTGTCCCAGCAGATGGACGGCTCTGAACTCGTCAGGATTTTCACTATGGATTTCCCCGATCCTTTGCCCTCAGAACTTCCGATTTGCCAAATCCCAAAACTCCGATGGAGTCTTCCCCTTCGGGAATTTTCCCGAGATCTTAGATCTTCACCACATGTCCTCTCAAGATGGACAGTTCTGATTCAACCTCAGGATTTCGAGACTTTCGATGCCCGATGTCACAATTCCTTTGTCAACTTAGAACCCCGATCACCGAAACGCTGACGGGCTCTTGATGATTGCCACCTGTCTCCTCAAGATGGACGACTCAGATTGTTTCTGTGATTTTCACTATGAAAATTCTCGATCACTCGTCCTCGTGATTCCCGATTTCACGAATGCCGAAGTTCCGATGGCCACGCCTCTCGTCGGAACTTTCCTCCTCCCGTTCACAAAGCTTAAACTCTGTGAAACTCTTGGTCAACCCAACGACTGACGGGTATTTTTGTGAAGATCCTACGGTCCACAATCTCCTGGGCTTGAACTCCGGACACAGTTGTAACCTCCTCGCTTCTCTGGAAGATCTGACGGCTGGCGGGATTTCGCTAATCCTCTCCACAAATTTCTGACCGTCGATTTCTTCCCTTTGACGATTCCTATGAATGAAACCAAGGGCTCTTCCCTAGASTTATCCGCTTRCACAATGAACTCCGAATACCTCCTAATCACTCAAATACATCCCTCTCCTATGCTGCCTTCAATGGTTCAAATACTTTACTCCTCCTGAGCTTCTCACAACTTCAAGCCTCGAAAGGGATCCTTGCACGCGCTCCTTACGCACCCTTCAGACACCTTCAAATGTCAAATACTTGACTCTGCGCACACTTGCAGTAGTAGTCCTTCGATATTTGGCTCAGGTCCGCAACCCTGAGACTCTCCTTGGCCTGCGCACTCCTTGCACGACACCTGTGCCCTACTGCACTCTGAGGAAATGAGGACAACCACTACCTCTCCTGAGCTTTCAAAGACAACCCTCTAAACTCCTTGTCGACGCACTCCTTGCAGACAATTCAATTGCACTCCTTGCAGGAATCTTGCTCAGACAGAGAAACAATTGAAACTCATTCCTTCTTCCTTCTAGACTTCAAACTCAAACCATGAAATCACATACACAACATATAAAAGCAAATGTATACCAGGAAGCAAACATTCATGAGCATATCATTCAACATCAATACACAGAGAATAAACACAAAGCCATGAATTTGAATCAACCTCTTTCTATTAATCAAAATATCAGTA
>WSFP011494305.1:0-14562 GCA_009831015.1 Picea engelmannii | reverse complement strand
TGTGAAGGAATGTGAATTGGAGTATAACTCTCTGCGCGTTGAGGAAATCTTACTCCTGAACACACCAACTCATGGTAAGCAACATAGTATTGAGGATATCTTCCACCTGATCTACCAAAATATTCTTGCCAATCATGTCTGAGACAGAAAACCCCTTCGTCCAATTTACAAGAGTGCCATAGTCAACTGATGTTTGCTTCACTGGAAAGGAAAAGGTGAAGCCAATCTCTCTTTGTTGAATATTGGGCATCTGCGCACTATTAAAACTTTGCAGGGCCCTTTCAGCTCCCGCATGGCTTACAAACTCCACAAAACCATAACCTCCTGATTGTCCGGTCTGTTTATTGCCAATAATCTTGACAGAAGCAACCTATTTTTATCCTTCCTGATTGCATGCTACGACAGAGCACCTATCGTTTTCCTCGTGGCATCTTTGCATGGATTCGAGTTGTTAAGTGCTTGTATTTCGCCTTGACATATGGGTGTAATTATCTCATAGCTTGGTGCGCTGGATGCTAGGATTGTGTGCTAGGCTTGGGATTGAATACATTTGATATTCAAGCTTAGAACCTTGCATATACAACATATATATTTCTTTCTCATACTATGAGATAATAAACATAACAATAAAAAATGATGATACATTTTTTATGTTTTATATTCTCTATAACATAGACATGAAAAGGAATAAATGACCTTATTTGTATCATGTATTGCAGGTCCGGAGGCATGCTAACAAAGGATTTATGAGCAGAGTAATCAGACAAGAGCTTAATGAGCACTATGAAGGTTTTGATACTGACCAAGAGTATCAAGAAGACGATAAATCATATGAAGAATTGATAGAAATGGGATCAAAATAGCGGTGTGTTTTTGATTGCCAACATTCATGAAGGATATATTTAGACTGCATGCCATTCCCAAGGAAATTGTATCTAACCGAGATACCAAGTTTACTTCGAACTTTTGGAAATCCCTAATGGCCGATTTGGAGACAAAATTGTTATTTAGCACAACTTATCACCCCCAAAATTATGGACAGATAGAAAGAGTGAACCAAAAAGTAGAAGACATACTAAGGATGCATGTAATGCATCAGCCTAAGAAATGGGAAGACTGACTACCATTGGTAGAGTTTTCCTTCAACAACGGTTATTAAGAATCCTCGAAGATGATCCCTTTTGAAGTCCTCTATGGTAGACAGTGCAAGATTCCAATCAGCTGGAGAAATCCAGTGGACAAAATTACATTCAGGCCCAACATGCTAAAAGAAATGGAACAAGTTGTTCAGATAAGACAAAATCTGAAGATTGCTCAGGATAGACAGAAAATTTACGTCGACAGAAAGAGAACTCCCAGAGAGTTCAAGATTGGAGACCATGTCTATTTGAGAGTTAGACCCAGGAAGAGTTCCCTCAAAATGGGAGCCTATCTTAGATAGAGTGGGGCCTATAGCCTATAGTCTAGCACTTCCTCCCACAGTAAAGGCACATAATGTTTTTCATGTTTCATTACTGAAGAAATATGTACATTATGCTAATCATATAATTGACTAGTCTGTGATCCAGATGGAGCCAGAGGTAGAATTCCTGCAAGAACCCCAATGCATATTAGACAAGAAGGAAACCTCACTCAGAAACTGAACCATTGCACAGGTCAAGGTGCAATGGAAACACTTTGGCCTAGATGAGGCTACATGGGAAATGGAAGATGCCATGAGATAGGCATATCCAATTTTGTTTACTTCTGTACATACATATCATGTTGATAGATAGAACATCGAGGACGATGATTCCTTTAAGGGGGAGGGAATTGTAACACCATGTTTCCCCAAGTCTATAAATATAACTATATGGGCCGAGGAACTATGGAAAACTTAAAAGTGTGAATGTTTGATTTGATGGACCTTGTGTAGAAGGTCGATGAATGTAAATCCTGTTATTTTAATGGATAATGGAAACATGTTGCATAATTGTTGAGAAGGGGATGTGTTAAGAAAGACCATGATTGCTAATGAAAAGGTTGTGGAGGGGACTCGGAATGGCCACGTTAACCTCCACTGAACTAGTACTATGTTGGTTTTAATTGCTCAAGATCAGAACAACCCTTTGACCCAAAATGAATTACAGTCAGGTTGGTAGGTGGGAAGACCTCCTCAAGAGTTAATGAGGGGATGGGGTAGACCACCCATCTGAAGGATTCTATACTTGACCACAAATTGGGGATTTGAGCCACACACAATCTTGTTGAGAAAGGAAAGAAAGGAAGCGTGGTGGTGGAAAGAGGGAGACCAGACGAAGAATGCAGAGACAAGAGCGGAAACTCTCGGGTCCAAGGAGGGATTGAAAGAGAAAAGTGAGTTCTGATCACAGGGGATAGAGACTGAGTCAAGAGAATGAGAGTAACCTTCGTCCTCGTCTATTCCTGTATAAGGAGAAGGAGAGTAACCTTCGTCCCTAACTTCCATTGAGCTAGAAGAGAGATATTGAATCTCAAAGCATCGTGGCCTAAGCTTGGGGATGGCCAGTGATAAATCCATTAGGAGTGACTGAGCCTATGGTTGGGTGGAAACAAGCACCCCTCTCAGTAGTCGCATCATGCCTTATGGTTCTGATAAGTGTTTTTATTCCTTGTGCTTTGAATTGGAAATAACGAATTACATGCTTGTATTTTATATGCCTAAAATGACCCCTATACTGAATGATTAAGTTAGAAGTATGCGTTCGTTCCTTGAGAACTTTGATATCTTCTTGATTTCCTTATGCGCTAGTTTAATCCATCAGAAGCACCTCCTTGATAACTTCTCCATCGTCCTAGAGTTGCATGAGTACTTCCTGAATTGGCAGAGGTTGAACCCTGCAACCACTGCGAGGACAGAGACCCATAAGCTCAGGAGAGGTAGTACGTGTATGCACAGGCCCTCTGCGAGGTAAGAAGAGACCAAGAACCACTTAGGTTCTAGACTTGATGAAGGAGCGCAAGAGGTGTGCAGAATACCCTTCTAAGTGTTAAGTCCAGGAGAAAGAGTGCAACGCTCTTAAGTCCTTCATAACTGACAAGTATCAGGAAGGATAGCGATATTTAAGTATCGAAAGGGAATACCCTTTCGTTTGGGAGATGAATGGATGAGATTCGTTCAGGAGGATCCAAGGTATGTCACGACTGTTAGATTTGAAGAAGGAGAGCAGGCGTTAATGCCTTGACCACTTCAGTCTTCGCAAGTTCGCACATCGGGAGATTCACGTGTTAGCGCGGTCATGTATTCTGAAATCTGATGGCATGAAATAACCTAGACTGTAGATATAAGGATCTATCGGGACCCTCCCTAACATTGGATTTGGTGCTCCAAAATATGGGCATTTCGGAAGTCGGGAAGGTGGAGGGAGTGGTGACTTGGAGGTCGCAAGTCGCGACATCTTGACATCATTGGAACTGTCCATCAGAAGGGACACGTGGTGAGATATCAATGTTTCGCTAATTTGCAGGAGGAAAAAGTCAAAGGGGAGAATGGTGAGAACTCCCGAGGCCCGATTTCATGATTTGACAGTGGTCGTCCAGAGGAGCGCGATCCGTTGATTCGGTGCTCCGAAATATCGATATTTAGGGAGTCAGGAGAAGAGAGGTGAATCATATCGGGAGTTCCGATACGTAAAATCCCGACGCGATCTGGACTGTCAGATCATGGAAGAATCGAGATTGTTAATCTGTGGTGTGGAGATATCGACATTTTGATTATCGGGAGAAGGGAGGTGAGTGACCATCAAACTTTGCAAAACACGAAGTCTCGATACGCACTTGAGGTTGAGCCCCAAGTCATAGCCGGTGGTCATATGAAGGAGGAGATAGTAAGGGTTAGGTCCCTGTCTAGAGATTGGAGATCGAGAGAGACGAGGTGACTCCCACGCAAGGACCCGATACGCGATTTCACGACACGCCTTTTAGTAAGGCTTGTGGTCATGGGTAGTGGTCACGTGGGGGGGGGTGTGCTTGCGCCTGGTGCTAGTTCACACGGGTGAAGTCTCGCAAAGATCCATGGATCAATTTCTTAGAGATTCCAGTAGGGAACCGATAAGTTTTTTTAGCTCAGGAATTTTGAAGGTCCATTGACTAGGATTAGAGACCATGGATGGAGGATTCGACTAATTGAGGAAAAATAAATGTTTTTCTATTTATGCCCCATCGTGGGTGTGTTACAACTCGCGAGGTGGAAAGTTCAATGTTTTTATCTTCTTCTCTAGCCATCAAATAGGGTGCTAAGTCCAGTACCTACACTTTTGGGCATCTGTTGGTATCCTTCTCTGAGACTAGTGTCTATTGATTTTCTACATTATTTTCCTCTTCATCATCTAAAAACTATTGCTCAAATGATTGACATCCTTTGGGCTTTGGTTTAGGTATTTTATTTTTTATTTTTAGGATAAAATCTTGTTTGATGACAATAATCTTACAAATATTAGCTTGTTCATGAATTTAACAAAGGAAATTTGTATTTTTATAATCCAATTCCCGAGTCCATATGAAACATTTCCTTTGAATTATTAATTTATCTAGTAATCCCTTACTTATGTTTATCTCCACACGTATAGACGCATATGTAAAAAACTAGGCCTAATCCAATCTATATATATTTTTAAATATCTTAATCCAAAGTATTCACAGTGTATTAAAAAACTATTAACTCCCAAAATTGTATGGTAACTTGCTCGACCCCAAAACCAAGGACCCTCCTCGAAAATTTTCTAATGATTAACAAGATTGGGAAATTTGGAAATGAAAGAAAACCTTTGGAAACAAGATATACCTCACAATCCTTTGTCGAGTTTGAATAGATCCATTGGTAAAAATATGATTTAGGAGGTCTAAAACCATTAAAATGATAGGTTACCACCTTTGATTCATACTATGGAAGGAGGTTGGAGACTCTCCTTCGCTACCTCTAGTACTTGAACTTCCTTTGATTTATCCATGAGGTACACATTGTGTAGATGAGTCAGCATAGATATATAGGGTTTGTTATTAATTGTGTCCTTAAAAGGAAGACCCTTTGATGTGGAGGTTATATCTTTACTTCCTTATCCTCCACAAAGATGAAGAACCATCAATAACAATGAAATAGTTATCTATATTAGATTGTAGAGTGCACCGCCCATGTTAACATAGATCCACTCAAGGTTTTGATATTGTTGGACATGAAAGGATTACCAAGGATGCCTTGATGGTGAGAGGTCGATTGGTCTACAAAAGTAAAGGTAAATTATTTGGTTGACAATTTAATTCAAAGGGTAGATATAAATCCCCAGTTTACTCGACGAGAAGATGTTGTAAATGCAGTAAAGTTGGGAATTACAAAAGGGATTGCAAGTCGAAAGATGGTGAGAAAAGTCYTGGATTTTAAGGAAATCAGTTGATTGAAGGAAAAACTTCTCCAGACAAAGGAGGAGATGTGTRTCTGGCATCAACTAGTACACAGTCGGAGCATGATTTTTGGTTGGTCAAATTAGGTGCATATTTCCATATGACACCTCATAGGGATTGGTTCTGTGAGTATGATAKATATGAAGGAGGAGATGTATTTTTGGGGGATGAATCGACAACCAAAATTGTTGGATGAGGAAGAGTTCGAATGATGCTACAAGATGGGAGGAGTAGAACCCTTCCAGGTGTTCTACATATTCCAAGTTTGGAAAGAAATCTAATATCTGTCAACAAATGTCGTATTCAAGAGAAATGATAAACAAATATTTACATACATATTTACATGTAAGGACAATAAATATCCATCAAAGATCACATTATATTAATGTAAAATAATAATACATCACTCTCTTACTTCAATACAACATGAGGCCTCGTTATATAGCATTGAGGTACTCATAACAAGATGTCCAATATAGCATAAAAATCTCCACAATWTCTTCATGAATATCTCTGTAAATCTATATGTGATATCYATCCCTAACTTCTCTCATTGTCCTCATCTTTGATCATACATTGACTTCTAGAATAAGTCTACTTTCAATAATAGTATATCACAAGTATGAATTATTCCTTCATACTCCCCCTTAATGAATACTTATGATTCAATATGGATGTCTTGAGTTGTCTTCATCATCTTTAGTCTTCTTCATCTACATCATCTTTTGTCTTCTTCATCTGCATCCATTTATTTAGTTGTCGGTGTCTTCCTGTATCAACATGAGTTGAATCTTTCTTTGAAAATGTTGGATCTTGAGTCAATCATATGAACTTCAACAAATTGGGTTTTACAACCGATATATCGTAATAGACATGAAATTTTACATTATCAACATTACCATATAAGCCTTGTGTTATAGTCAACATAAGTGATTAGTGCACGAGTTGTAGTTGCATTTGATAATGGTTTCGCATATGTTATAGTGTTGAGAAGTTTCATATATATTACATATGATATTTGGCACTTGATTTGAAGCTACAAGGCAACAAATTTAACGTTTATTAATTTGACATGGCATGAGGTTTTATTTTCATTATTGAGTTGGCATGTAATGTGATGGTTGTTTGAATTGGCAACGTGATGGGATGACAATGCATTGAATTTTCTAGGACGTGTGTCAGGGACCTAACCTACTCCCTAACCCCTCATGTAGGTAGAATAATCTATTTTCCATGTAATAAAGGCTAATATTAATAAGGACTAGTAATAAGGAAGAATAAGTCAAATGTAAGAAGACCTAATAGAAGCTTCTTCTTCTAGAATATCTTCCTCTAGATTTTTCTTTTAATAAATAGATTTATAATAAACATGAGTGGAGTGTTAAAATATTCGATGTGCTCGTTTTACCATATAAAATATCACTATTTTCACCCAACCATAGGCATGCAACCACCCCCAAGCACCATAACCTTTGCTAGAAAGAATGATTCTGGAAGTAGCACTATAACCAAAAGATAACCAAGAGAACACATATTTCTCCAAAGATATCTCACTAAATAGAAGGTCCCAAAGTCACAAAACAAGAACAATACTTAGTTGCAACAGTTGTAGTTGCACTTACCAAGAATACCACCAAGAATATCATAATATCACCAAGAATATCACCAAGAGATACTAGAAGGTAAGGCACATATCTTAGGATAGATAACGCTAGAGAGAGAGACCAAGAATCACCCTAGAGGATCCACCTTCCATTATTACAACTGCAACTCCAAACTTGTGGTATACTTGTGAGAGTAAGTGAGGCGAGTGTACAAATGAACTCATGCACCTTATATTTATAGTCCTTCTTGTCACTTTTCTAGGCCAACTTCTCTTTCTGGAGGGTAATCCTTTATTATTATTTATTCCATTGAGCCGACTTGTCTTCTAGGTTTTTTACACATATGTTTAGGGTTTCTCTTGCTTCTAGAATATTCTATTCTAGACAAAGGTTTGAATGGAGGTTAATACCTCCCGTAGCTAATATAATATCAACACTCCCTCCTATCTAGGGAGGTATTAACTATAATGGTGTCAAACACATCTATCTATTTCACATGGTATGGGAAAGGCTCACATAGTATTGTAGACCATTCTATAGGTAGCATCATCATAGCCACACATGCTATCTCATGATCACATAGATCAAGTAACAAGAATCATCATCACTGTCCATCTAGCTGAAAATCACCTCCAAAACTACTAGTAGTCTCCATGGAAATTAGGTAGTAGCACATAGTTACTACAATTCCATCCAATAGATCACAACAATGTCAATCCATAAAAATACACAACTGTTATCCAGTGGTACACAACCACTCCTAGTAGCGCACAACCACTATCTAGTGACACTAAGTCACTACCACTGGAATGCATCCACCACGGTGTGAGATAGCTACTATCCAGAGACCCACAATCTCCATTGTAATCAACTAATAGCTACACAAGCTATCGCCATACAGTACAACAATACCCTGGAATCAAATCATATCATCATCTTCATCATCTCTTGAGGCCATACTCCATATGAGTAATCATGCATGATGTTGAATCTTCATAATCTTCATCATCTCTCGAGGCCATACTCTAAAGCAGAAATCGCACAAGGGGTTTGTGATAAATCTTCCACCACAAAATAATTTTGGGCGGCCCTTGCGTTTGGGTTGTGAGAAGATTTTTTGAATGCGCCTTTGGGGATGCGTGTCATTGTTTCACCCAACGTCTTCTTAATCTGTAGAGGAAGAGATGGGAGTTAGGCTTCTTTTCCCTTCTCAGAAGTGCTTGGTTTACTATAGTCATGTGCTCTAGTTGATATAAAAGCATCACCCTTCACCATATATAAATTCGTGGATGCGAGGTTGTTCGAAGACAGAGAGGGTCCTTGGCTGCCCCCTTTCGTGCTTGCAGAGGCTTGGGTTAGATTTTGCCCATGTTGAAATGGATTGGTTAACAAAACAGGTTGTTGCTGCGTCACAAACTTTTGGGCTTCTTCAAGCCGAGGACATAGATGGGTCGGGTGGTCTTCCACGCACAAGTTGCATGGATACCTCACCTTGCGCTTCTCAGTGTTGTCCCCGCCAACATTATCAGTAGGTTTTTTATCCCCTTTACCCTTCTTTCGTTGTTTTTTCTTTCCTTCAGGCTACTGGGTGGCATTTGGATTAGTCGATTTCACTGTGTGTACATCTGACGTTTTGGTAGGGGGAGCAGCCAAAGCAGTAGTTTGGCTGGCCGTTGTGTGTTGTATAGACAATTGTTGCAACTGATTCGTTAGTTTCTCAGCGGGCTTTGTTTGTGCTGAACCAACAATACCATCAGGATGTGGTCTAGCTCTCTGTCTAGTTTTATCAAGTATTGAGTGTGGTGCATCTGGCAAGATCTCATATAATAAACCAGACTAATAATAGATTAGCTCAATTTGTTGAGCTCTCATGATGACGTTTTTTTTCAGAAAATACTCTCGACGTCGCGACGTCTTTGGACAACTATGGGACCAAAGACTTAAGGAACCACTCGAGCAGGAATGTTGGTGGGACTGGTACCTTAATTAAACTCTTTTGGTGTCTCCATTCTCGGATGTGATCAGAGATATGGTCCACTTTTGTCTGTGAAAAATTGGCCAGCAATTCTGTGTCAGCGTCGTATCTCACAGGTAACTGGAAATGGTTTAGGAAATCCATGGCCAATTCACTGAAGGAAGAGTATCTTGAGCGATCGAGCTCAATGTACCATTTTGCGACACTCCCAATGAGAGTACATTGAAACAATCACAACTGTATGGAGTCGTATTTCAATGAGTTAGATGAGCACCAAATATGGAAGGTAGTCACATGATCTCCTGGATCTTCGTTAGGCTTGGCTTCGAAATTTGGGATGTCCGAAGGAAACTTCGTCGGCATAGGAGGCCAACGTTGATCGTGATAGATAGGGTCATTCAACAACCTTGTCAAGTATGGCAAATGCAAGGTTGCCAGGAAGGGTATTTTGGGTTGTTGGTGATAACCTGGGAAAAAGGGGCTTGGAGTTTGACTGGCACCAGGTTGCCAGGAAAAGTTCGGCTGCTAGCCTAGGTTCTGGTAGAAACCATGGCCTTGGCCAGCGTATGGATTTTGCATGTGCGGAGACATCATCGACTGATTTCCAAAATAGGACATGGATGGTTGGGCATGCATTACATTTGAAGGAATTTGGGAAGGGTTGCCCCATGTTGGTCCGGTGGGGATATGCATAATGCTTTGTTTGGGGTTCCATTGCTTGTGAAAAGAATTACCCCAGATCGACATTCCTGATGAGGGAATGGATCCTTGCCAAGAATTCCAAGGCCCTGATGTAAAAGAAGTTCCTGGGTGTGCCCCCTATGCAGGAATAGTACCCTACATAGGAATAGGTTGTCCGAAACCGGGGTTGCCCCCAGTTGGGAAAGTAGGTGACGAGAAGACATTGTTACCAAATGCATCGAAAAAAGAAAATGGTGTCGAACCTACCGACATATTATGCGAAGGTTGACCTTGACTCCCCGCTCCAAGTAAACTATGGTGTGCAGGTGGCCCAACAGATTGTTGATGCGTGCCACCGAGTGAAGGGGACGAAGGAGGTATATGACCTCCCTCGTAAGGGAAAGCATTAAAAGGGGTAGGAGTCCCCCCCATGTGTCCTTGCAGAGGAGCATTAAAGATCCCTGCTCCCAGACCTGAAGTCTGTGAAGTGGAGTAGGAAAGTACAAGACTTGTACCTAAACTAGGCATCCCGTATGAGAATGGAGGGCCTGTCGCACTTGGTGTGAAAGGGGTTGTGGTCGTCGTCAGAGATATGATCAGACCACTGTGCGATGTAGAGGCATTCGAGACCATGGTGGCTCGGACCAGTGACGGTGGGTTAGGAGGTGGAAACTCTCCTGTGGTGACAACCGTAGTGGGAATTGAAGAATTCCCAGAAGGAGTAACAACATTTGTTTCCATTGTTGCATGCGACACTGTTTGGCACTCATAAGGATGAATCGGTATGATGGTGGGTGCCGAAAGATCAGTGGTGGAGGTTTCAACCAGACCAAAATATTTCGCTCCAAGGTCTAAAATGGTCGATTCCTATGGATGTTGGTTGGGCACAATTTCTTGTGACCCGGTCACTTCAAAAGACCCTTGTTGGTCTAGTTTTCGCCTTAGTGGTGGCGGGGGTGGCTCTAGTGTAACCGATGGAAAGCCAAGAATCCTTCGTGACCGGAGGAGCTCGTGATCCTACACTATGTGAGAAGATCAAATACACTCTAGGGCATTCTAGTCGTTCAAAAACAACACACACTAAAAAAGTCCCTATAAGATAAGACAGGCAAACACTAAATTAATTGGAAGAACAGTTACAACAACCAACACTAGAGAAACTTACCGGTGCAAGTGAAACTCGAACATGGAAGCACCCTCTGGGTATACTCTGCAAAGCATGGCCCGATGTCTGTCTTAGGTACCATGGTATACCCTCATAGTCACCTGTGTATGTCCCTAAAAAATATAGGCAACTAGGTTGCCAACGAGCGAACAATCACTAGGCGGGTACAATCGAAAGTCGGGTAGACCACAATGAGCAGGGCATCGAGCCCGAAACCTGTCAAGGGTATTGAGAGCAAGTGGTCTGGAAGAGACCTGAGGACCTCGAATGGATTCGAGACCCACAAAGCTCCATGGAAAATGAAATCGACGGAATCTCAAAACATGCCCTCTATATGTGTTCTCCATTACGATTGGTCCAGCTTTGGAGGGGTTATCTCTGCTACCTTTCCGCACGCAATGTCATGTTTATCCCATGTGTTAGAGGGGGATCCCATATAACTTTCATGATACTGGACTTGGACACTCCTTAACTCAAACTCCAATGTTTGATTTTAATGGCCTTGAAGAGTTTCCTCTCCAACTTAATCCAAGGCCTTAATCCTGAACTAGTTGGCTAACCCTACAAACATAAAAGTCTAATGAATTTTAGATTTAGCGTTAATTTTATGGATTTTCTTATGTCAAGGGGTATGAAAGTGAAACTAGTGATGTTTGAAAGATGAAAGTAAAAATGAATAGAAAGCTGGAAATAAAAACCTTCACTTAATGCAATTTTTTGGCAACTTTTTAATTTTTTTTAATTTTTTTTTTCTAAGATCTTTTGAACAACAAACTTAAAGCAAGATTTCACTTGACTACGAGCTACTTATGATCTAAGTAAACTATCAAGAACTTAATAAAGAAAAGACTTTTCCCTGGTTACTAATGCAAAACAACACTTTTCAACTAAACAAAGAAATGAAAGATTTTTTTATTTATTTGAATGCTCAAAAAGAAAAAAGGAAAAATATCAACAAGTCAAAAAACTAAGAAAAACTTCTGGCCTAATTGCAGATCACAAAGAATCACTTCAAGAAATCACACACTAACAACTTAAAAAATGACTCTCACACTTGTCTAAAAACCCTAAAGAAACTTTTGATGAAAACTTTTAAATGAAAAAAGAAAGCTATGGCTGAGATCAAACCTAAGCTATTGTCTGCTAAGACAGAGATTCAAGATCCTGAGAGGTATAACTCTCGTCAAGGGAAAGGATGACTACCTCTCCTTCAACAAAAATTATCCTTCACAGGAACACTATTGACAGCTCAACAACAAGCGTGTGCACGCGAGCTGTGTAGAGCCAGAGGGCATGTACACACATACAGGTTGTGTGTATCTCTAAAACTCTGAAACAAATAAAAACAGACAATCCAAACCAGGAATAGACCACTGATATTGAGAACCAGGATCTCTTGAAGGCTTAGACACTTTCTTTAACAGAAAAAGAAAACAATGTAAGGAAAAAATTTGTAAAACAAATCAACCTGATGTGAACCCTAAGTTATAGATTGCAAAACAACCAAGACTAGAAAGAGTTCTAGAAAACCCCTGAGAATGACTGATTTTTACAGGGAAGAGGATGACTGCCTCAAAAATTTTCTGGAATCTACATGCTACTGTTACTTCTTCAGCAAGTGTTTACACACGGGCTGTAAGAAAGTAGGGCACGAGTACACACGTGCAGACCTTATGCAAGCCGCATGTACCTCTGTGGGTCTCGAAATTTTTTTACAGTCGAGCACAAGAACAAAGATAGCTTATGTGGAAGACCAAAATCTCTGTCAGCTCAGACTTTGTAGAAACTTCAAAGAACAGGAAAGAAAACCTTTTAAAAATACCCAAAAATATTCCCAGGAACCCTAGAGACTTCCCCAGTATGGTCTCCAATTCTGTTATGGTGGGAAATCCCCTTACGGACTAGCAAATAGGGTTATATTATGCATGCATATATGACCAAAAGAAACCTACTTTATACCTTCGTCCCAGACCTAATCCCCAGTTATTTTCAACAAATACATGGTTAGACCAACATACCTTGTTCCGAACGTTCGATGTCGATCCTTCTTCATGCTTGATCGCTTGTTAAAAGCTCTCCTCCCAAGGATGACCTGCATACAAAACAAGAAACAAACTACACATGCATTTTACCTACAGACTAATGGGTTAGAGATTCGAACATATATTTACTAATCTATGAAGAACTCATATAGTGGGACAGAAAAAACATTTCTTTATTATTAACTTTAATGAATCAACTTACAATGTTGAGACCGGCTGCTGCTCCGCGAACCTGATCATGGGCTCCTCTTCAAATGTCCTCCAACTTCTTTGCTTTGTATCTCTTCTTGCATAAGGATGGCTAAAGGGTTGGGACAATGGGAATGTGCAATTGGGCAAAGTTTATTTACTCTTATTCTCCTCTTCCAAATGGGATCCCTAACCCTTCTTTTATAGGCTAGAAGAAGCTAGGTATTTGGACGAACCCTCAGCCATGCATGGCCGGGAGTTTCAGTTGACTCACCCAAAGCTGTGTGTTTCGTCGACAACTTTCCTTTTTTCGTGCTTTTGTAGGTCCGCGGGCTGTTTTAGGTCAGCTAGCATGTACACATGTGTAGTAATGGAGTAGGGCACGTGGGCCCTTATAAAAGAGGTTTTTTAAAGAGTTGTTCAGCAGTGCTTTGGAAAAGAAGGGATCTGAGATGGCCTGATGCCAGGTAAGCATGTATGGTGCAAATTAGGGTTATAACAATAACTCTTGGCTTCCTTACTACAACAAACTACATTTCTTTCTTCTTCTTGACTTCTTTTAAGATCTCCTTCCCACTCATGAGAAGTATGCTTGAACTTACGTCACACAATATTTCATCCTTATAACCTCCTATCTTAAATTCAACTTGGCATTCTTGACTTACCATGACTTGATGTCCTTTCTGCAACCACGATACCTTGTATGGATTTGGATGTGCATTTGTCTTCAATTCCAACTCACCATCTCTATAGATACTAGATTTTCAATGCTCCCACTGTCTGTCATCACCTTGCAAACTTTGTCTTTCGACTTGCAAGAAGTTTTGAACAGTCTTGTTCACTGGACTAGTTCCTCTAGTTCCTTTTCTGGTTTAAGAAGGATCTTCCTCATCATGAGGTTTCTTCCTCCTTCTATTGCTTCCGCTTCCACATGCTTCTGTGCTTCGACAATGTGTGCTTCTCCGCCTTCTCTCTTTCTGTCGGGACATTCCCAAGATTTATATCCTTCTTTTCCACAATTATAGCATTTAACCATGCCTCCTATGGATCTTCCTCTTCCTCTATCCCTGGAAAAAGAACTTCTCCCTCCATGTTATCCTTCTTTAGAACTTTCAGTCTTCTCATGGTGACTATGTTGTTTGTCAGCTTTAGGCTTCAACTTTTGGAACTTCTCTCTACTGGTTCCCTTGCTTCTACTTGAATTTTCGCCTCTGCTTAGTTGGCTTTGCTTCTTGGCCAATTTTTCCTTAGCTTTAAAGGCTGCTTGATAAGCTTCTTTGACTTTACTAACAGACATCATGTTGATCTCTTCTTGTATTTCATATCTCAGCCCATTGATGTATCTGGATGTCTTCTCATATTCATTCTCTTTATGTCTAGCCCTGATCTTTGACTTTACTAACAAACATCGATTATCCCCACTCTTCATCTTAACAGTGAAACCCAAGTGACTGATCCAGTTTTGTCATCGATCAACCCCACTCCTCTCTT
>WSFP011494302.1:0-14495 GCA_009831015.1 Picea engelmannii | reverse complement strand
ATATATTCTGAGTTATATTCATTAATGTTTCTTGTTTTGAGAAAAATTATGCTTTTAAATCATTGTTTATATGGTTGAATGTTGTTGTATGTTATTTATTTATTTCTATGAATAGTTGATCAATTGTGTTTACATTTTTATTGAGCATGGACACCTGAATGAACTTGTATTTCATGTTGTGTGTTATTTTCTGCATTTATATTTAGTATTAGAAATTTTATGGGGTTATTTTAATAGTGGCGCGACCCAACTAGGGGATGGGTATGTTACAAATAGTGCTATCAAGGTCAAGTACACAATATGTATGAGAGAAAGGAAATCAGGGTTCAACCTTAGATCATTATAGGAACCTATTTCATGGACTAAAAAAGGAAAAATTTGTATTGGTTCCCCTCTTTTTAGTTTTTGAGTATAATGATGTAATCATATAATGGAATGGATTTTGAATGATATGCATTTCATATTCTTCTTTCTTTATTATTTAATCATGTTTCAATAATTCTCATTAATGTCTAAGATGAGACCTTATTCATAAATTAATATTAAAAATGTTGATGTTTATTATGAGGTTTATTATTAGCTTTAGTTTGGAACCTTAGGTCTAAAACCATTTACAACAATTGGTTCCATTGTAGGGACATAAGGAAGATACTAGAGAAAGTATGGATATTTCATGGAAGCCATCATGAAGGGAGATACAAGATTGTATGACCGAGAAGGAAGTTGAGTTCACCCATAAGGAAACTCAAAATCTGTTGCATCTCATACATGAAGCATGGAATGGCATGTACTTTTATTTTGAAAAATATGAATATATTTTGTTGAATTACCTATGGACAGAGAGGCAGGAAGAGATTAATACTCTTAGGTGTTTCCAAGAAATAGTAGTGTGAGATTGGGAAACCATTAAAATATTAAAAACTCTATACAATAAATGGACTCAAAAAATTTATATTTGGTTTAGCATAGTCAAACAAGGATAGATTGTGGAGCTTTTCATAGAATATAACACCTCTTTTATTGTCGCAAAATGTGAATTTGAGGTTGGGCTAAGAGATAGGATACTATAATAAATTCCCCTATGGATCAAAATGTTATTCATAGAGAAGGGATTGATGTAGATGAGAACCAATAGTATGGTGGCATAAGTCCATCATAATGAGGGGTGGGGAGTAAGAGGGAGATGTGTTGAGAAGACAAAAGAAAAGAAAAAATGTTCCAGATGCTTAGAGGAGAGAAAGAGTAGACATGTATGAAAAGAGAAATGCAATACATGAACTAATTTGGAAGGTCTAGTTTGATGATATTAAGAAAAGGGGAGAAAACATGGGAGAAAATAACAGTTGAGTAAAAAATAAAGTGAGGGAGATATAGGATGAATATTATATTGCAAAAGAAACACAAAAGGTGCACACAAAAGAAAAATAAAATATGCAAGAGTTGCATATAGAAGAAAGAGAGGCAATGTCGAAGGATAGTATGCAAGAGGTGACATTCCTAGCTCATGCAAAAGAAGGTGATAATAGAGGAGACGAAGATAATTTTGGATCTTAGTGGATGAGAAGAAATGATAAAATCATGGATGAGGATGAAAATGAATTTTCAGTTAGTAGATACATAAGAAGTGACGTTGAAGATGATTAGAATGAAGATGAAGGTGCTTTAGCAGTAGTAGGCATGCTTCAACAATGGAAGTTGGAGGAGTCTTCTAGATCCAGATAAGAAGTTGAAAATGTAAGTCGGTACAATACACTCTTTGAATTATCCCCCATGCAAAATTTTTGGGGGTTTGAAAATGGGGATGTTACATTTCCCTCCCCCTACATTGTGCACATAAACATATAGTTTATAGATTGACATATATAAAAACATTACATCAAAATACTTGATAATTCTTCAACTTAATGACTCATGCAACAATTCCAACTAGCAACTCCCTTTTCCATTCAACCCAGACATTTGTTGGACATAAAATCTCATATCTGTGGCTCCGAGAACAATAGCTTCCAAAATGGAGCCTTCATTTTCTTATTTACAAATGTACATTAAGTTTTCTTCAAAATTTTCAAAAATTTGTGGGTATGCTTCTTGCATGGCTTCCTCGTGCTCCCATGTAGCATCTTCAGGACAATAACATGTCCATTAAACATTTACCAAGACAATGTCTTTATTCTCGAGAAATTTGAATTTATGTTCTAGGATGCACACTGGTTCCACCCAAAAATCTCCTTCATGTTCCACCTATATCACATTCCAATCAATCACATATCAATCACATGATTAGGATCAGGTACATACTTTTTCAATAAAGATTCATGCAACACATTATGAATTATAATGGATGCAGGTAATGAAAGCATGTATGTAATTGATCCTATCTTTTCTAAGACCTCAAAAGGCCCACAATATCTCACTACCAACTTTGGGAAACTTCCCAATTTCAACCAGCTTCTCTTGGCTTTAACTTTTAAAAACACATGTTCTCCTGCTTTGAATTCTCTATGTGTTCTCTTTTTATCAACATAACTCTTTTTCCGATATTATGCAACATTAAAATTCTATTGGTTTATCCTAAATTATTGGTGTATTGCAATTTTTATCATACAATGCTTCAAACAGGCTCATCTTCAATGATTATTGATACCCATTATTGTAGGAAAAATCAACTAAATGGATATAGTTCTTCCACCTAGAAGGGTTGTCCATTACATACATTCTCAACATATCCTCAATTATCTGATTAATTCTCTTAGTCTTTCCATCTGATTCTAGGTGATATGTTGTACTGAAATTCAATTTTGTCCCAAATCCCTTAAACAATCCCTTCCAAAAATTGTAAGTGAACTTGGGATCTCGATATGACACTATTGCCTTAGGCACACCATGTAGGATAGCAATTTGTTTCATGTAAATTTATGCAATATTTGATACCTTATGAGTTACTTTTACTAGAATAAAATGTGCAGCCTTTGTAATCTTGTCCACCACTACCATGATGGAATCATGTTTCCTCGTTGTCCTGGGTAATTTGGTAATGAAATCGATAGTAACAACTTCTCATTTCCATTCAGGAATGGGAAATGGCTGCATCAACCCCGCTGGATGTCTGTGCTCATCCTTTACCTTCTGACACTCCATGCATCTAGCCAAATAATCAGTGCCATATTTCTTCATACTAGGAAAAATATATTGGCCCCTTACAATTGTAATAGTTTTCTAGTATCATGGATGTCCAATGTATGGCACACAATGCATCTTCTTTAGAATTAAATTTCTTAGTTCTTGATAATTGGGAACATAAAATCTATTCCAGAATAAGAGGATCCCATCCTCTTCTAGCTTGTAATCCTTAAATTTTTGTTGTGTATCATTCTGTTGTAAGCCTTCCTTAACTTGCACATAATGTTATTTTTTTGTTACAACTTCTATAATTCTATCTTTCAAATTTGTTCTATACATACTAATGGAAATGACATGCATTTTATGCACCCTTCTGTTGAGTGTGTCAACCACATTGTTCTCTTTTCCTTTTATGTGCTTGATATCAAAGTTATATTCACTAAGAAATTCTAGCCATATAGTTTGTCTAGAATTTAGTGTTGGTTGTTCAAACAAGTATTTCAGACTGCTATGGTCTGTACTGAATTCAAATTTTCTGCCCATGAGGTATTGCCTCCACATTATTAAGGAATGTACTATGGTTTCCAAATTTATTTCATGCTCCTTCAATTTTCTAGACTCATAACAAATTACATGTCCATTTTACATAATAACTCCACCGAGCCCTTCCTTGCTTACATTTGTGCACACGAAAAAATCCTCATCTGGATCTACAAATTTCAAAATAGGTTCACAGGTTAACAATTCCTTTAATCATTGGAAATTTTTTTCACACTTAGCATTGCATTCAAACTTTACTCCTTTCTTTTTCAAAAATGTTATTGGGTGTGAAATATTGGATAATCCCACAATGAATCTCCTGTAATAAGTAGCTAGACCCATAAATGATCTAATCTCTGAAATGTTTGTTGGAGCTATCCAACTCTTTATTGCTTCATTATTTTCTAGATCCACTACTATGCCATATTCTGAAACAATGTGACCCAAATAATGGATCTTCTTTTGATAGAAAGTTCATTTACTCAACTTGGCATATAATTGGTGCTCTCTCAACACTTGTAGCAGCATCCTCAAATGCTTCTCATGCTCCTCATCTATCTTGGAATAGATGAGAATATTATCCAAGAATACAATGACAAACTTGTCCAGGAAATCTCTAAACACCCATTCATTAGATACAGAAATGTAGCCAATGCATTTTTCAACCCAAAAGGCACCACTACAAACTCATAGTTTCCATATCTTGTCCTAAAGGTTGTTTTGCTAGTATCCTCTTCTTTGATACTCACTTGATGATAGCCTGACCTCATGTCAATATTGGAGAATATATTTTCTCCTTTCAACTGATAAAAAAGGTCATCAATCCTTGGAAAAGAATATTTATTCTTGATTCTAACCTTGTTCAGTTGTGTATAGTCAATACATAACCTCAGCATTCCATCTTTATTCTTGACAAAAATAACTGGGGCGCTCCAAGGAGAAACACTTGGGCATATGTACCCTTTCTTTAACAACTCTTCTAATTGCATTTGCAACTCTTTTAAATATGGTGTGCTCATTCTGTAGGGAGTCTTAAATATTTTGGAAGCTCCAAGAATTAAATCAATTGAGAAATATATATCCCTCTTTGGTTGCAATCCTGGAAACTCCTCAAACACATCTTCATACTCTTTAAAGACTGGATAATCTTCAAGACTTGGCTCTTTATCCTTCATTGACTCTTCCATATGGGCTGCATATATTTGGCACCCTTTTCTAAAACGTATTTTCACCTACAATGCTGAAATATCTAGGACATATATAGGCCTTGGAATACCTTGCACTATCATTGAATTCCCTTCTTCATCAAGACACGTGAAAACCTTGTTATAAAAATCTAAAACAACATGATGTTTTTCTAGCCAATCCATACCAATCAAGTAGTCATAATACCCCAATGGTATGATGTTCAGATATGCCTTAGTGTTAGTTCCATTCATGTTTATAGGGAATTATTTAACAAGCTCATTAATTCTACTCTTGGATCCAGTAGCTAGCTGGACTAACCAAGACTTTCCATGCTTATATTTCTTCAATTTAAATCTTTCAACTAGCGTTGGATATATATAGTTATGACTAGCTCCAAAATCAATTAAAATAGTTATGGGTTGGTTATCAATCTTACCTTCCACTTCAATCATGTGGGATTGATAGTCTATTTTTCTATTGTTCAAGGCTGCATAGATCCTTGGTGGGTTTTTTCCCACATCCTCTATTGTCTCCTCCTTCTTGATGTTATGAAAAATATTCATCTTATCTCCTCTATGAGGAAAATATTTACACATGTGATCCCATTTTGATCCAGGTGTATATCGGTGGCCACCCACCTCTTCCAACTGGATCACATACAATTTTCATCTTGGGATTTTTGTTTTTATCTTTTCAGGTCCTAAACTTTCAGTGTCATTTTGAGGCTGTAAACAACATTTTTTAGGCTCACCATAGTCACATTGTAGACAAAGTCACAATGTTATGGGAAAATGTGTATATCTCGTACATACCTTTCCAATGGGATATTGTGCACCTAAAACGAAGATCATATGAAAAATTTATGACCATGGGAAGTTTGTGTACCAACTAACCCCATCGAGGCCTACGTGACTTTTGGCGCTTCATCTCCTAGGGTTAGGTTTTTGTATGTCTAGGGTCATATTATTACTTCTTAATGCTAAAAATGCATGGAGGCATCATTATAATGTGCTCATGTGAATGTGTGTAGCCACGACATATCTTCTCAGAGATTAGCTACCACCATTCGAGCAATATTGTTTCATTTTGCATTTTGCAATTTCAACATATTTCTTTATTGAATAGAAGTTAAGTTTCACTATATCTCTATTATTGTTCATTGTATCTCTATTTTAATGTTATATATCTATATTTCATTTCGTTCCGCTCATAAATCTAAATAAGTGGTATCATAGCGGTATGCTCTTCATTTCTTTCTCTGTACATGTCCCCAATGAGGTATGGGTATAAGAAGTTGGGACTCGAATCAATTGAGCCTTTGCAATATCAACCTCGCTGAATCCAACGGTCACCCATGGGGTAAGAATAGAAAGACAATGGGGTAGGAGTTCCCCTTAAATTGTTTCTCAAGGAATCCCTCATGCAACCAAGGAACAAGATGATCAATAATTTTGTGCAAATCCTTCAATGATTGCCAACATGTGACGCATCTTCCTCGAGCAGAGGAGCTTCCCCCTTCAAGGTATAGATCAATTTTGATATTCCTATATTTTAAGTTCAAATAGATTCAGATGTTGTAGACAAATGGTTAAACCTTCTAGAAGGGTATTTTTCTGTCCATAACTTTTTCGATAAACAAAATATTACATTTGTGCTCCTTAAGGCTCTCCCTCGTGTCAAATATTGGTGGGAGACTTTCTATGAGCAAAAGGCATCAGAGGAATCTACATTATTTTCAGTCTCACCCACTTGGGGTTCTTTCAGGGATGATATTAAGGAACAATACTACCCTTTTGGAAGTTATGATGACTTATATACAATATGGACCACACTACGATAGGAAAGGGACCAAACAATGCTAGAGTTCACCAATGTCTTCCATACCTTGCACACCAAGATGAGTATCAAATAATTTGAGAAAAATATGGTGCTCAAGTACCGTGGTGGTGTACATAGATACATATAGACATAAATGAAGTTTTTTTACATCTCATCCTTGGTCGTGACCTATTGATAAGTTGTCAAAATCAAGCATAAGATTAAAAAAAATACACAATAGTTTGGGTCTGTGAACCCCTCATAGCAGAAGCAGGTCAAAGGAAACCCCAACCCAAAGAACAAAGGACAAATAAATGATGGACAACCTCAAGACAACCAGTCTAAGTTGCAAACAAAGAAGGACAATGTGAAGACAAGGAAATACACTAGGAAGTGGTGCGAGTTCCATAAGAGCCCATAGCATAACACTGTTGAATGTCACTCAAAGCAATCATTGGTGGCCGAGGTGAAAGCCTCTTAATAATATGTGGGTTATGAATTTGAGTTAGAACCAAAAAAACAGAGACGGATCATTGATACAGAACCTAGTTCCATCGTTTCTACCACCAATATCCATCCCCATGAACCTGATGAACTAGAGGAAGGTGAGCGCCTCTTTCATTCATAGATGTGTGTAAAGGGTACTCTATTGCACTTCATCATTAACACCGGTAGCCATAATAAATTCATCTCAGTGGAGGTCATCAAGCGGTTGGATCTGTCGACAACAACGCACCCACAACCTACACCATCGGATGGCTCCACCAAGGGAGTGATCTCCACATCAACCAACAGTGTCACTTTCCCTACAATATCAAGCCCTTCAAAGATAAGGTATTGTGTGATGTTTCCCTCCTTAAAGTTTGTGAAGTTATTTTGGGACAACCTTATTTATGGAAACATCATGATCTATATGAGTCTATGCCTCATAGTGTTATTATTACTTTGGAAAAGAAATTGTACATGACACCTGAGGTAGTCCCACCTACTGTCATTTCCTTGATATTTGCCAAGAAATGTAGGAAGGCCATCTCTCAGACCGAGAAGTTTGTCCTCTTCATGATTCACACTCAAAGTGAGTAGAAGGTTGCATCCACATCCATGGCCTCCATGGAAGGTATCTCCACGTAGAACAAGCAAGTGGATAAGGCCGTGGAATAATACAAAGACATATTCTCCTCACCCACTTGGGTACCTCTGCACTATCAGGTCAATCATTCAATCGATCTAACCCTCGGTGCACCTTTACCCAATGGACCAATATATTGTCACTCTCTATCATAAAATGATGAAATCAAGCACCAGATCCAAGAGCTTCTTGAAAAGGGGCACATCTGACCAAGCTCATCACCTTGTGGAAACCCAATCATTCTTGTGTAGAAGAAAGACAGGACCTCGCGACTTTGCATTGATTACCGAGACCTAAATAAAATCACAGTCAAGAATCGGTACCCAATTCCCCAAGTTGACGATATCCTTGACTAGCTCAAGGGGGGCAAATAAATTAGTAAAATTGATCGGAATTCCAGCTACCACTAGGTCCCAATAGAGCAGACTGATGTATGGAATATTTCCTTCAAGTCCAAAGAAGGTATTTTTAAATGGTTGGTCATGCCCTTTGTCTTGGCGAATTCCCCAACAATTTTCATGAGGATGATGGATAATATATTGTGACCTTTCACCAATTATTTTGTGGTGGTGTATTTGAATGTCATCCTCATCTTTAACAAAAGTTGGGAGGAACACTTGTAGCATATTCAACAGGTTCTGCACACTCTGCAACAACACAAGAGATATGCAAATTTGGAAAAATGCTCCTTCAACATGAACAATATCTAATACCTAGGATACATTTTTTATGAGCATTGGGTGCATGTCGATCAAACCAAGATCCAGGTCATTCATGATAGGCCAACCCCGACCACACTCACTGGTCTTTAGAGCTTCTTAGGCCTTGGAAATTTCTATCATAGGCTTGTGGTGGGATTCTCCCACATTGCATGAGCCCTTAGCCAAGTGACCAGAGGTGGTGGAAAGGAAAATTTTGTGTGGTTCCAGTTGCAATAGAAAACATTTGATGATTTGTAGCAGTGCTTTTTCCTAGCCTCGGTGCTCTCATTACCCAACTTACAACAACCTTTTGAGATTGAGACAAATTCTTTATACTATGTTGTGGGTGCGTTTCTCACTCAACACGAACATCCTATGGCCTATAATAGTAAGACACTATCAAATATCATTCATAAGTACCCCACATATGACAAATAAATTTACTCCATTGTACAAGCATGCCACCAGTGGAGAAATTGCATTCTAAGAAAAGGATACAATCATCCACACCGATCATAAACCTCTATAGTTCATGCAGACACAAGGAAAATTGTAGAATGGCCGCCATCAAAAGTGGTCCACATACTTGCAACAGTTCTATCTCAACATCAAGTATAAGACAAGGAGCACCAACCGCATCATTGACTACCTCATTCAACCTCTAGTTGCAATACTAACCACGATGCTACACTCCTGCGAACATGAGGCCTCCATATGGCCCCAAATATACAAGAGAGATCCTAACTTCACCACAACCTACCATATGTTGGGCAAAAACATAGTTTTCACTGATTTCCATCTTTAGGATGGGTTTTTGTGTCATGTGGGCCACCTATGTGTCCCATAAATTTAGTGATCGAAGATGATTTGGGAAGCTCACTACATTCTGGTGGAAGGACACTTCGGCGTAGAAAAGACAGTGGTTGTGCTGCAAAAACATTTCTACTGGTTGAAACTTCAACTGGATGTAGCAAGTATATCAGGTTTTGCATGGCCTGCACCATTTCCAAACTAACCATTAAGAAACAAGGCATGTACACACCTCTTCCTACTCCCGACATGCCCTGGGAATCCATATTGATGGACTACAAGTCAGGACTTCCTTCAACCAAGTAGGGAAATGACTGTGTTTTTATGGTTGTTGATCGATTTTCCAAGATGGTGATTCTGGCCTCCTACAAGAAGAACATCATAGCGGAGTCCATTACCAAGATCTTCTTCGAACGAGTGTGGGTACATTTTGGGATACCAAAAACCATCATCTCAGATTGGGACAATTGGTTCCTCAACACATTTTGGTTGAGCCTCTGGTCATGGCTGGACACCAAGCTCATCAAATCCACTGCCTTCCACCCCCAAACAGATGACCAAACCAATGTTGTCAACATGATGACCGTGCACATCTTTCACATGTACAATTCCAAGCATCAGCGCACATGGGATGAGAGTCTTCACTATGTTCAACACAGTTACAACAGATCCATACATAACTCAACTGGCCACATCCCATTTCAAGTGGGGTTGGTATTTCAACCATTGGGTCACATGGATGTTACACTACCCCTTGCATCCACACAGGAAGAATCCTACCATGCTCAAACCAATGCCAAAAAAGCTACCCAGTTCATTGGGTGCGTTTTTCACTCAACACGAACATCCTATGGCCTATAATAGTGAGACACTATCAAATATCATTTGTAAGTGCCCCACTTATGACAAATAAATTTACTCCATTGTAAAAGCATGCCACCAGTGGAGAAATTGCATTCTAAGAAAAGGATACAATCATCCACACTGATCATAAACCTTTGTAGTTCATGCAGACACAAGGAAAATTGTAGAATGACCGCCATCAAAAGTGGTCCACATACTTGCAGCATTTCCATCTCAAAATCAAGTATAAGACAGGGAGCACCAATCACATCGTTGACTACCTCAATCAACCTATAGTTGCAACACTAACCACGGTGCTACACTCCTACGAACATGAAGCCTCCAGATGGCCCCAACTCTATAAGAGAGATCCTGACTTCGCCACAACCTACCATATGTTGGGCACAAACATAGTTGTCACTGATTTCCATCTTTAGGATGGGTTGTTGTGTCATCTGGTCCACCTATGTATCCCATAAATTTAGTGATCAAAGATGATTTGGGAAGCTTACTACATTCGGGTGGAAGGACACTTCGGCGTAGAAAAGACAATGGCTGTGCTGCAACAACATTTCTACTGGTTGCAACTTCGACTTGATGTAGCAAGTATATCAGGTTCTGCATGGCCTGCACCATTTCCAAAATAACCATTAAGAAACAAGGCATGTACACACCTCTTCCTACTCCCGAGAGGCCCTGGGAATCCATGTCGATGGACTACATGTCAGGACTTCCTTCAACCAAGTAGGGAAATGACTGTGTTTTTATGGTTGTTGATCGATTTTCTAAGATGGCGATTCTGGCCTCCTACAAGAAGAGCATCATAGCGGAGTCCATTTCCAAGATATTCTTCGAACGAGTGTGGGTACATTTTGGGATACCAAAAACCATCATCTCAAATTGGGACAACTAGTTCCGCAACACATTTTGGTTGAGCCTCTGGTCATGGCTGGACACCAAGCTCATCAAATCCACTGCCTTCCACCCCCAAACGGATGACCAAACTGATGTTGTCAACATGATGACCGTGCACATCTTGCACATGTAAAATTCCAAGCATCCACACACATGGGATGAGAGTCTTCACTATGTTCAACACAGTTATAATAGATCCATACATAACTCAACTGGCCACATCCCATTTCAGGTGGGGTTGGGATTTCAACCATTGGGTCACATGGATGTTACACTACCCCTTGCATCCACACAGGAAGAACCCTACCATGCTCAAACCAAAGACAAAAAAGATACCTAGTTCATTGAATGAATCCATCACATCTGCCAACATGTTCAAGATATTTTACATAAGTCCAATTCCAAGTACAAGCAGTGCCATGATCAACATTGGGTGCCACACAAGTTTCAGGTGGGAGATAAAGTTTAGTTACACTTGCACAAATAAATCCTTATAGGATCCCATCGAAATCTTTGTCCACTCCAATATGGACCTTACACCATCACCAAGGCTATGGGTGATAATGATTTTGAGCTCAACATTCCCTCCTTCCTTGGCTTGCACCCATTGTTTAATGTGGACCTCCTTCGGCCATACTTTCCACCATTATTGGACACCTCAGAGATAACAGAATAGTTGGCACCGACAGATCTCAACCTTTACTACATGAAATAGGAATCCATTGATCATATCGTGGACACATAGGTCAAGAGAAATTGCCAACATAAGCTTTAGCTTTATAGTTTTGTCAAATTGGGGCAGCTCCTACGTCAAGGAAAGTGGATCACCCAGGGCCAAATTTAGCATAAATTTCCTCATCTGATGAGGGAAATCAACGCAATGGATAAAATTTATTCCTAAGGGGGTAGGATTGATCTAGGTGGATATCAGTGGCCACTCACCTCTTCCAACTAGCTCCCATACAATTTTCATCTTGGCAATTTTTTTCTATCTTTTCGGGTCCTAAACTTCTGGGGATGTTTTGAGGCCCTAAACAACAGTTTTTGGGCTCACCACAGTCACCCTATAGACAAAGTCATAGTGTGATGGAAAAATGTGTATATCTCAGATAGATATTTCCAACGGGCTATCGTGCTCCTAAAACGAAGATCGTATGTGAAAGTTACGACCCCGAGAAGTTGATGTACCAACTTACCCCATCGGGGCCGACATGACTTTTGGCGCTTCATCTCCTAGGGTTAGGTTTTTGGATGTCTAGGGTTTTTTGATTACTTATTGATTCTAAAAATGCATGGAGGCCTCATTTTAATGTTCTCAATTGAATACGCATAGCCACCACATCTCTTCTCAATGATTAACTACCACCATTCGAGAAAGATTGTTTCATTCTACATTTTACAGTTTCAACAGATTTCTTTATTGAATAGAAGTTAAGTTTCATTGTATCTCTGTTATTGTTCATTGTATCTCTATGTTAATGTTATAGATATGCATTTCATTTCATTCCTCTCATAAATCTGGATCACCTTCACATCCCCAACACTTTATGGGTTGATGCCTTGGCCTCTTTCCCAAGGACTCTGCCATTTTCTAATCACTTTGAGATGGTTTCCCTTACTTATATGCTTGAGATCTATTCCTTATGAAAGGTATTTTGAATCCTTTCTTCCTTTGATCCATATTTCCTTTCTTCTTGTCATCACATACCCTTTGGAAAGATGGTATTCCTCTATTCTGTGCACACAAACACTTATCCTTTCTTATGGATTCTTCTAAATTCTTGGGCTCATCAAACTAAATTTTATCCTTGTAAAAGGATGACAGTCCACTCATGAACCTCTGAATTTTGACTTTCTCATCTCTCATGAAGCTCACATACCTGAGAAGTTCCAATAACTTTCTCTCATATTCCTCTATGGTCATGTTCCCAATTTTGAGTTCAAAGAACTACTACATCTTCTTGTCATAATATGGCTCTAACAAGTACTTCTACTGAAAATATTTCTTGAACCGCTTCCAAGAAATTGTTTTCTCATCAAGGTGATTCACTTGCTCCAACTGATCCCACCATATAGATACCTTTCCTTGAAGGAGGTAGGTTGTAATTTTGGCTTTTGGATTTGATGAGTAATTATGTAACTAGAAATATTTCCTCATTCCCAACAGTGATGATTTTGCATCTTCTCCTTTCTTGTTTTCTCCATCAAATGATGGTGGTTTGATTTTCCTCAATTCCCCTTTCAAGCTACTTGACCCATGTCTCCTTCTTTGTTTCCTAACAGGAGATATACTTGGGTCACTTTTCGACCTTGAACGTGCATATGTTTTTTTGGTCGAGTTCCCTAGGGAATGATGATGTTGATGCTTGCTAATACTCCTTGATCCTCCATGATCATCCCTTCTATCATGTGATCTAGACACTTGCGCTTGCCTAGAACTAGCTTCTTATCTTGTGCCTGAATATTTGTTGACTTTTTTTGTAGCATATTCAATATTTGTAGTATCTCCTTTGAGATTTCATTATCCTTTCATTATCGGATCTATAGTTTTGCACTTCTTTTTGGAGGCTTCTCATAGTTATAGGCTCCTACTTGTCTCTTCTCCCATTAAAATCAGTCTCAACATTACGCATGTTAACATGCATATCTATCATTTATTCTTCATGGCTATAAGACCCTTATGCATCATCCATATCTCTAGCTCAAAAATAGGAATTAAGGTTTGTATCTTTATTTTTGCAAGAATGTGCATGCAATAATTGTTGTTAGAATTAAAGTTATTGCAAAATATTTATTAATTAGATTACAGGTCATTCTTCATTTCAAATTATGAAGAATAGTAATGCACTATTATATAATATGATTCCTTATATGCATTCTTCTCCATAACATATCTCCAATGGCTCTACTCACGCCTCATTCTGAGTTCTGAGCAGAAAGTTACAACGTTCACATGCTGCAATTTCCACTCTCTCACTGCTACATAATTACTTTATTAATTTATGAGAAAATTTTACTATTCAATTCAAAATTATGGGTTGAAAAATGACTTCTAATCCTCAATACCTTTCCAATGGCTATTCATTTTCTCAAATCCTATCTCCAATCTGAAAGTTATGGCCCATAGAAGTTTTGATTGTTTTACCCAATTTATCTGTATGCTACATGCGTCTTCTTTCACTCCCAACACATTTTTACATACCCAGATCCAAAATATGACTCCATGGCTATCTTATATGGTTCATAAGCTTTCCATAGACTACTTTGTGCCCCAAACGAAATTCCGAGCATGGAGTTATGCCCTCTAGAAGTAAATTTGTGCCAAAAGTTTACCCTTATTGTTTTGGTCATAACTTTCTCATACGAGCTCTGTTTTGTGAATAGTTTAGCTCATTGGAAAGCTCTCCTCAAGTCATTTTATTGAAGTTGCA
>WSFP011494297.1:0-14495 GCA_009831015.1 Picea engelmannii | reverse complement strand
AATAAATTTAATGGAGAAATTAGAAGTGGTTTAACCCTAAAATAAGGAAAGTAGACCAAGTGACCTAGAAGATGTTTTTAAGGAAGCTACTTGGAGAGTATAAATAAGAGGCAAGGCTCTCTCATTTTAATTACACTTGAGCATATTGAATATATATAGGTGTCTGAGGTAACCAAGGATATCTAAGCCTAAATTCTGAGGGAAGGTGAAGAAAAGAAGGTCGAAATGCAAGGAAAGATAAATTATTTTGATGGTGCTTTCTAAGGTATGTTATTTACAAGTCATCTCACCATTTTCGCTATAACTTGTTTTATATAATGACTCAGAACGTGAAATTTCTATTCCATTGAGAAAACATATCCAAGTATCTGTGGTAAAAATTCATCTTGTGGGTCGTTGTATTTTTGGATTTACACTCCGTGGAAAATAGGGTTTGTGGCTAGTCCTGAAACTAGTCAAAAACAGGTGGTTCATGTAAAAATGTCATAACTTCTTCATAACATATCCAAATTCAGTGAGACAAAATGTGTTGGTTAGGGTACAATATTTAGTATTCATTGTAACAATTTTAGATCAATTCAATGAATATTTAGTGTGGGGCACGCTCTACAAGGTTTCTCTCTAGAATAATCCAGAATTCAGCAAGGTATGTCATTTTTGCTATAACTCCTTTTCTGAGGTTACAAGTAGTGACACCTGGAGGAATTGCATAAAACACACTGAAGAAAATTATGTATCAGTTTCATATCTTTATACATTACATGTTCAAAGTTATGATTACTTCAAGTTAGGGTTGTTGACTAATCCAAAAACTAGGCATGTGAGACTAAAGAAAAGTTTGATGAAAATGCTAGTCTCTTGTTGTTAAAGTTAAGGAAGGTTTGAAGGAATGTGATCATATACATCACTTCTATTACAGATCTACAAATCAGATTTGGATGATGAAATTCATTAGGGATTTTGGTTGAGGTACATGTTGAGTACATGGTTGAGACAAGTAGTTGATGAGTTGGCACATACATGAGGTGTATAGTTGATGATGTTGGTACATATGGATGAGTCATAGTTGATGAGTAGATGAAACATGATTGGTACATATTTGGTACATGGTTGGATGCACTTGTTTATGGTACAAGTTGATTACAGGTTGTTTAGTACAGGTTGGTGCATGGTTGATGCACTTGTTTATGGTACAGGTTGATTACAGGTTGAGGTATAGGTTGATGCATGGTTGATGCATGGTTCAGATTTATTGGTACAGGTTTAAAGCAATATATCTCACAGTGATAGTGTGACAGTGGTTCCATCATTCTACATCTACTACATTGCAGTTGTAACATCCCGCTCTGGCACACTGAGGGAACCTATTCTTTGAGGACACGTGCTTGCAAGTGATCCAGATTATTATGATATTAAAACATTGTATTTGTTTATGATGCGTCATGGGTAGATGACATGTTGTTTTACTACATTGACATAGACAGGTGCTATTGACTCGGTTTTACTAAGTGTGTGGGGTTTTGGACCTTGAGGATGCAGAGGCATCGATGGAACCACTTGGACTTTGAATCGAGTCAGGGAGTGTGCTATTGGGGTTTGATTGATTTACTGTGATATTAGTACATTTGATTAGATGATTGATGTGGACATGTTCTGACATGATTTGTTGATGATGTAAGCTGATGATAGCTTGCCGACCAGACTCACATATGAAGTAAAGGGGCCACACACGACTACCAGAGAGGTTGAGGGAGAGGTCTGGATAGCAGCCCTGCCACAGCCTACTGTAGGTTAATGATTACCTAGTTTAGGAGGACCCAGGATGTCGTGAGGGCAGACTGCAATAGTCACTCATGATGATTCTAAGGGGCGCGCAATAAGGTGGGGGGATTATTCCTTAGAAGCCCTTAGTCTCCCACAAGTTCACCTAGTGGAGTGTCGACTTCAGGGGTTATTGATGTCTACCAATCAGTCAAGAGGCGAGTGGCACCCATGGAGCATGTGGTGCATCCTGAAGGGCACGTCGTGCAAAAGAATCAAAAGAGGCGAGTGGCACCCTTGGATCATGTGGTGTGTTCTGAAGGGCACGTCACGCAAAAGAAACAAAAGAGACAAGTGGCACCCTTGGAGCACCTAGTGCATCCTAAAGGGCATGTCGCATTGATGAGGATGGAGGTATGAACCTAGATGGACCTAAGACAATTAACACGTTAAGAAATTTTTAAACAACTTCCCTAATTAAATGTCGCCCAGTACAAAAGCTAAATTCTAAGTGTAAAAATTCGATAGGGGTAAAATTATGTCTACCCTTAAGAAAATATCTATATAAAAATAAAGGAATAAAAAATTAAAATAAATACCACTTGAGTGATAATTTTGGTCTTCATAAATTTTTGGGTAAAATGAAGAGAGTAAGAAATTAAATAAAATATGTGCATATAAAATGTAAATAAGAAATTAATTATTTTAACTTTTGATAGTTTAAAAAGATGCTAAATAAATAATAAAAGGGAAAAGAGATTAAATTGCACAACTGTCGTTTTTAAAAAAATAAGGGGAAAGAGGAAGTTATAAAATTTAGGAAACTAGGGAAAGGAGGTAACATAAAAAGGGAAAGATGGGGAACTTAAGGTAAAAAGCGGGAGGTCAACTTAGTAAAGAATCTGCATTTAAGAACCTTCTAAATTGAACTAAATTGGCAACTTCTTAATAGGGAAAGCCTTTAAAACCTGTAAGGGAATCTAGGGACACCTAGGAGTAAATTTAGAAGTAACTCTAGGTGGGTGAGGGAAATAAGACAATTAATAAATTAAAGAAAATAATTATTGGAGGAATGTGGGGGATGAATGACACTTGTACGAAGGAGAATTTTTAGAAGATTTTTATTTAAAACTTAAATTAAATGAGATTTAGGGAAATTTTGGAAGTTCTAAAACTCTATAAAAGAGAGGAAGGAGAACGATGAAGGGATTGGTTGTTAGCGTAACGTTACGCTGCCGGAATAGTGACTTGACTGATTTACTTGTGGGAGTTGGGATTTCCCAGCTCAGAGAGGATTGGTAGCTCGGCCTTGCGAGACGAGTTGGGAGCTAGACATACCATCTAGATAGTGGGTGGCCCCTTTGCGGCTCGGGGGGATAAGGGGGAAGCAAAGTACCCCTAGCGTTGGCTGGGAGGTACTGGTGTAGTCTCAACGGTCGGGGAGCAGGATTTGCACGGAGCGCGCGGACGACACTCGGAGCAGGCGATCAGGCAACGGTACGCTTTTCATTTTTGCATGATAGAAGGTATTAGGACCCTGACCCTCTCTTAATGTTATCATCATTTTTATATTGGCTTTTTCAGATGAAAAAAACATGACTTAAATCTGCTTGGGTTCTCGTTGGATTGACGGGTTTTCTTTTTTTGTTCTTCGGCATTTTTAATTGTGTGACGGATATAAAAATATTTCTTCTTAACTCTACTGTTGCAAGTCGGTATTGGATAAAAAGATTTTATGACCTCGGCATTGCCGACCTTCCTTGGTTCTATGTGATCTCCAGTTGTGCCTTACATTTTTGTTTTGTCTGTGTTTTTTCTTGGAAGAGATAAATCTAACTCTCCGCTCGAAATCTTTATGACCTGCACACCTTTCGATCAGATATCCTTATGGCCTTGGCACTCTCTTACTGTAGTCAGCCATTTTATTAGTGTTCTGAGATGCAAAGGGCCTTTAACATCAATCCAACTCTGTTTTCTTTCTATATATCTGCTTAAATTTTAATGTTATAGCTGCAAGATTTCTTATAACTGCAATATGTACTTAGGCCTGCGATCCTTCCCTAATTTACATAGGGAATTTCTTAAAGCACCATGCACAGAGACTCTGGATTGTGTTCTTGTTGTTGATAGAAAAATTTTGGGAAGTGATTTTTATGTATGGTACAACGATTTTAATTTCCAGAGAATAAAGGATTTTCAGAACGATTAACAGTCAGAAACGATTTTATCCTTGATAGAAAATTGACCGTCAACATCTTGGGACAATGATAAATAATTGCCAATAATTATAGATTTTTATTCCTTGTCGTGGATTTCGTTTTACTGATAGTTAAGCAACGATTTTATCCTTACTGATGCCTCTGATTGGGACTTTGAATTTTTACTGTTGCGAACTAATTAGCATTGATTATAGCAATAGTAATTTGTGAGTACAGCGACCAGCTTGAACCTCAACTGAAGCAAGTCAAGAGAATAGCATTGATTTAGTGATTTTGCGATTTCATGAACAATGTTTTATAGTGACAGCGAATCTATGACTGGAAGCGAGCGTATTATTGATGATGGATAGAGAGTTATCTTCTATATTGATAAAAGCTTCATTCTCGACTCAACCCTCATGATTATAAGCTTTTAGTGTTGTCAATTCTTCCTCTGTTTCTTCTCACTTGTTTATACGCACTATCCTTCCATTTTTAGCTTGGCGCGTAGTGAGAAGTTAATGGGTCCATGACTCTTCCCTGGCTCAGGCTTGTATGGGTGTTGGTGATGCCTTGAACCTGGTCGTCGTTGTTTCTCAGTCCCTGTTTGTCGAATTAAGCCTGGCCCTTGGTCACTTAAATGGAGATCGTAACCCTTGGCTCCAGCAATGCACCCGTATTGAGGAGCGTGACACCCTGTGGAGGCAGAACCCCCCCCCCCCTTTTGTAATAACTGTAATTACTTGACAGTGGTACTAGCATCATACCTAAATGACAGATGCAAGGCAGTAATCGGTTATTGATGGGTAAAACGGAAAAAATTACAACTGACAGATTGAAATGGCTGCTGGAAATGACTGTTAGTTGCCATAAATTATTAAAAGGAAGTAAACTTATTTCTAAATGTTCAATGATTAGACCAAATCTTTATCCTGTGCACCTTGCTAAATGGGACGAATCTCTACACCCGTACATCTTGCCCGATTAGCAAGTATTGTGTATTACAGTTGAATTCAGTGGAAGGTAGTGCCTTATGTCAGAGGTCAGGTGAATGGAAAGTGGAGTTGTTAATTGCCTTAACAGGTCGAGTTGCCCTGATTTTTGAAAAGGGTATAGGATTGCCTATGACTGCGCCTGGCATTGCGTGCTTCAATTGTGATAGAGATCTTTAGAATTGATTGAGCGCTTTAATTGAGAGAATTCCCTTTTTCCTTTTAATAAACCATTAATTATTTTGTTGCCTTATCAACTAGAGGAAGATGTAAGAAAAGGATTCACTTTTTAGCATGAGGAATGATTGTGTTAATGTATAGTAAATAAAGGTTGATTATTTACCTAATTTTAATCTTAAGTTTCTTTTTCTTTACTAATGTATCAATTCCGATGTTGTTGGTGATTAAGGGTTAGTCATTTTATTAATATTATTCTTAAGTTTTTATCTAATTTCATGACTGGTATCAAATTTTGGTAATATTCAATACACTGCTCACTCAATGTAGATGGTAGTGAAGATCTGCTTGTTTAAATTAAGTTACACTAAAAATTTCCCTTGAAGTGATTTCTTTTATTTCCAGCTCTTCAAAACTCTGTGTTTCCTTCTTCTCCTTAACCTCAGTTTGGATGATGTGACTAGAATCTTGTTGATGCTTATGTTTACGAACATTTATTTGATACCTTTAGGTATAATCATGTTTTAACTAGGATTATCCCTCTTGGAGTGATGTTTTTTTCTCTTAAGCAAGTTCTTATTGATGGTTCATGTATTTGATCTCGTTACATTTATGGATATAATTGGATATATGGATATGATTGGATATTGGTAGTTAAGGCCCAATTATGGTTTTTACTTGCTAGCTTGTTTGCTTTTAAGGTCATGATAGAATTGCGAGATTGTTGATTAGTAGGGGTTTTAGACTGATTAACTGATCTGTCATTAACGCTCTTGAATATAGATATTGACCCTTCAGGCTTAACAATGGTTGGTTGTTGACGGCGTCATTTTTGTTACTTGCGCTTCCCTTAGAGGGTGTGGTTGTTCTTTTAATTATTGTTGTACTTGGGGAAAAACATGTAATTGCTTGGTCTACTTGTGTCGGGCGGGATGTAGACACCTCCATGTTCCTCAGAACAGTCGCCAGCCCTGAGACCTTAAATGGTTAAAATCGATGAGAACCTGGGCTTGACCATTGCTTATGTGTCTTGGAGGTCCTAACCATTGCAGGGTAGGACGGGCGGGTAGTCAGTCTTATTATTTGTCGATTGATTGTCATTCATTGCATGCAGATACTCGATGTGCATCTTAGGTCGTCATGTTGTGTTCATCGTGGTATGCGCTTTGTACATCGTCGTATGGCAAAGCAGAGTCAAATGTATTATTATCCTTGTACACACACACAAAAAAAAAAAAAAATATTTGCACTTGTTATACGAGGTTTGTCATCGTAACGAGGAGGTTCATTACATATGGTATCAGAGCGGGTTCAACCCGCGACTTGGGATCACTACGGATTTTGTTGACATGATTTGATTATACGATTGCTAATTGAGTTGATTGTGTGCGTGCAGGTAATCATGGTTAGAGGATGCCACGGAGGCAGACGACGGGGTGCTAGGGGAGGAGGTGCGATGCCCCCAATAGCATCCACGTTGGAGGGGTCTAACCCCCAGGGAGACGACCAGGTTCTCGGACAGGAGCAGATAGCATTTGGTGATGTAGTCGGAATGATGATATCTTTTCAGCACATGTCTGAGGCAATGATCAGCTGTTTGGATGGAGATGAGGCCAGAGCGTCGGCACCCGCTGAGGTTCCACTGCGTGCTCCGGTCGATACTGGTAGCTTTCACCGCTAACTCGAGAAGGTCAAGTTTCCCAAGTTCTTTGGTGCCCCAGACGACGCAGTCGTCGAGGCATGGTTGGAGAACATGGCGATGTGCTTCACACTTCACGATTATACCTCCAACATGAAGTTCTACATGGTGGTCTTTCAACTGAAGGGGAGCGCTCTTCTATGGTGGAAGATGCTCCTACCACAGCTAAACATGGTCGCCGAAGACATGTCATGGGAACTGTTCGAGGAACAGTTCCGAGAGAGGTACCTTTCAGAGGAATTCATTGAGTGTCAGCTTAATGAGTTCAACACCTTGCGACAGGGAGGACGTACGATGCCCGAGTACGAGGCCCATTTTATGGAGCTGCTCCGGTATGCTCCGCACCTTAACACGGAGAAACTTAAGGTCAACAAGTTCGTGTTTGGCCTTAACAGCGGCCTGCGTGCAAAGGTTAGGATTTTGATGCCCCAAACCTTGCATGATGTCATCTAGAAGGCCCTCATAGAAGAGGAGGAGCTTATCAGTGGGGGTCAAACCAGGACTCCAGTGAGACTAGTAGGGTAGGTTTCATCTGAAACACAGCAGCACCAAACACCAGCGAGACATATGCCGGGATATTGTGGCTTCTAGAGGGGACCCACATTCACTACACCTCGACAACCGCCGCCTCAGCAGCAGACATGTTACCGGGGACCACAGCATCAGCAACAGCGTCGCCCGTAGCAGCAGCAATTTAGTCATGTTCAGCAGCACAGACCAGGGTTCCAGGCCGGTGGGCCGTCATCTTCTACTTCGGGTACCAGGACTACTGGGCCAAAGAAGGGGTGTTGGACGTGTGGGGAGCCACACTACCAGCGTGACTATCCTGTGGAGAGGACCAGATCATCTGGATCAGCCAGACCCGCTACCATGGGATACATGGGCAAGGCCCATCAGATTCATGCCACGATGAATAACCGCCAAGCAGGGCATCAGTCGACTATTCTTGAGACGACAGGTACCGTCGCTGACCCGACCCTTAGTATTTTGATAGATCCCGGTGCTACCGAGAGTTTCATTTCTGGTGCAGCACTTCGGGAGCCAAAAAGAAGGTTGGAGGAAAGGTTACAGGATGTGCTCTTAACCAGAGAGAGTTTGTCACAAGGGCCAACCTATACGTCACGATCCTAGGATCTTATGATGTCATGATTGGTATGGATTGGTTGGAATCGCATGAGGCGATACTCAACTGTAAGACAAAATGGTTGAGCTTGGTCGACGATGAGGGACAGAGACATGTGATTGTAGGACAGAACCAGGGAGTTTCCCTGAGGTTCATCTCTTCCTTACAGCTATGGAAGAGTATGCACAAGGGGTACAATCTTTATGCGATCCTTGCGTTAAACGAGAAGGGAGTAGAGGAAGGTCTAGAACACCTTCCGGTGGTGAGAGAGTTTGCGGATGTATTTTCGGAGGAGTTACCTGGGATGCCGCCGGAGAGAGATTTGGAGTTTACCATAGACCTAAAACCGGGGACTAAACCGATAGAAAGAATGCCTTATTGGATGTCGACCCTGGAGTTACAAGAGTTGAAAATGTAACTGAAGGAGTTGTTGGACATGGGACTGATACGTCCTAGTGTGTCACCGTGGGGTGCACCAATTATTTTCATACGAAAGAATGATGGATCGTGGAGGCTTTGCATTGACTACCATCAACTGAATAAGGCCACGATCAAGAATCAGTATCCCTTGCCGAGAATTGATGATCTGTTCGATCAAATGAAGGGTGCGACGGTGTTCTCTAAGATTGATTTGAGATCAGGGTATCACTAGTTGCAGATCAAGGAGGATGACATCCCTAAGACCACCTTTAAGACGAGGTTTGGACATTATGAGTTTATTGTTTTACCATTTGGACTGACAAATGCCCCAGGGGTATTTATGGGTTTGATGAACGGGGTGTTCCACGAGTACTTGGACAAGTTCATCCAAGTGTTCATTGATGATATTTTGATTTACTCACATACGACAGAGGAGCATGACGAGCACTTGCGCTTGGTACTACAGTGTCTGCGAGAGCACAAATTGTATGGGAAATTGTCCAAATGCTCTTTTTATCAGTCGAGGATTCACTACTTAGGGAATGTCATCTCCGGCGAAGGCATCATCATGGATCCAACCAAGGTCGAGGCTATTATGGAATGGCCTGTGCTGACGAATTTCACGGAAGTGCGTAGATTTATGGGTTTAGCAGGATACTATCGACGGTTTGTTGAGGGATTTTCGAAGATAGCAAATCCGATCACGGAATTGCAAAAGAAAAACAAGAAGTTTGTGTAGACCGAGAAATGCGTGGAAGCATTTTGGAGGCTTAAGGAGTTGTGGACGACAGCGCCGATACTAAAGGTCCCTGACATGGATACAAACTTCTTGGTATGCACAGACACATCCAAGGAAGGCTTAGGCGGAGGCTTGATGCAAGACGGACGAGTGATTGCTTACATTTCGAGGAAACTGAGAAGGCATGAGGAGAACTATGCGACACATGATTTGGAGTTACTATCCATCATATATGCCTTGAATATTTGGAGACACTACCTTGTTGGATGAAAATTTGAACTAAATACTAATCATTGTGGACTACAACACATTTTTACGCAAAGCGATCTGAATGCGCGACAACAGCGTTGGTCGGAATTGCTTAGCGAGTACGACTTTGAGATTACTTACATAAAGGGAATAGTGAACTGAGTGGCATATGCTTTGAGTCAGAGGCCACGCATCTTTTTGGTGTTTCCTCTTCAGACGAATCTACGTGAAAAGATTTTAACTTTACAGCATGACGATGACTGGTACAAAGAGGTCGAGGGTTTTATCGGACAAAACACAATGATGGTACCACGATATGAGGGATTTTCATTTGATAGTGATGGGTTATTGAAGTTTAAAAGTCAAATTTACATACTGCCAAACGACGAGTTGAGGATGTTGATCCTGAGCGAGGCTCATAGAGCAGTTTACATGGCTCACCCGGGAGTCATGAAGATGAGGGCAGACCTTAAACCCTTATTCTTATGGAAGGGAATGAAGGCCGACATAGTCAACTATGTGGCCAAGATGTCTAGAGTGTCAGCAGGTAAAGGTTGAACATAGACACCTAGTAGGATTACTTCAACCACATGCCATTCCGGAATCGAAATGGGAGGTTATTTCGATGGATTTTATTGTTGGATTGCCACTAACGGCAAGGAGACATGACTCGATTTTTGTAGCAGTAGACACTCTGACGAAGAGTGCTCACTTTATTCCTGTGCGTACGATGTATCAGGCACCTAACATAGCTAGAGTTTTCATTAGTGATATTGTGAGGCTGCATGGCGTGCCTAAGAAGATTATATCCAATTGAGGATCGGTGTTTACTGGACGATTTTGGACGAGTTTCCAAGAGGCCTTGGGAACCCAACTTAACTTTAGTATTGTGTATCACCCAGAGACTGATGGATAGACCGAACGAATGAACCAAACCTTGGAGGACATGTTGCGCATGTACATGATGGACCAACAAAAGCGTTGGGAAGAATTATTGCCTCTAGTGGAGTTCGCTTACAACAACAATTACCAGAGCACCATTAAGATGGTGCCTTTCGAGTTTCTTTACGAGCGACCATGTTGGACGTCCTTGAGTTGGGATTAGCTTGAGGATAGGGTCCTGGTGGGACCAGAAGTGATCCAAGAAATGGAAGAGCAAATACAAACCATAAGACAAAGGATTAAAGAAGCACAGGATTGACAGAAGAGTTATGCCGATGCGCATCGAGTCGACCATAGTTACGAGGTCGGAAACCGAGTTTTCTTGTGGGTTAAACCGCACCAGAGTTTGATTAAGTTTGGGAAGGGAGATAAACTCTCTCCTAGGTTCATGGGACCTTTTGAGATTGTGGAGAGAAAGGGGCCCGTGGCCTATTGACTAGCCTTCCCTGATTCTTTGAGGCGTATGCACGATGTTTTTCATGTATCTGTTTTGAGACATTATATGAGTTATCCTACACATGTTATTGACATGAGTTCCTTGCAGGTATCAGACGAGGGAGCGCTCACGGTTGAGCCAATCCACATCTTAGATCATTGCGTCCGACAGTTACGACGTCGAACGGTAGATTAGGTCAAGGTCCAGTGGGACAATTATAGTCCGCACTCGACGACCTGGGAGGACGCATATGATATGCGCCAGCAATTTCCATTTTTGTTTGATAGTTAGACATATGATACTGTGATACACTTTATTTTCAGCATTTATACTGTGAAACTTCGGGACAAAGTTTAGACCAAGAGAGGGTGTATGTAACATCCCGCTCTGGCGCACTGAGCGAACCTATTCTTTGAGGACACTTGCTTGCAAGTGATCCAGATTATTATGATATTAAAACATTGTATTTGTTTATGATGCGTCATGGGTAGATGACATGTTGTTTTACTACATTGACATCGACAGGTGCTATTGACTTGGTTTTACTGAGTGTGCAGGGTTTTGGACCTTGAGGATGTAGAGGCATCGATGGAACCCCTTGGACTCCGGATCGAGTTAGGGAGTGTGCTATTGGGGTTTGATTGATTTACTGTGATATTAGTACATTTGATTAGATGATTGATCTGTACATGTTCTGACATGATTTGTTGATGATGCAGGCTAACGATAGCTTGTCGACCAGACTCACATATGGATTAAAGGGGCCACACACGACTACCACAGAGGTTGAGGGAGAGGTGTGGACAGCAGCCCTGCCACAACCTACTATCACTCCTGTCGTGGCTCAAACTATAGGTTAACGATTACCTAGTTCGAGAGGACCCACTATATCATGAGGGAAAACTATGGTAGTCGCTCACGATGATTCTAAGGGGTGCACAATAAGGTGGGGGCCTTATTCCTTAGAAGCCCTTAGTCTCCCACAAGTTCACCTAGCGGAGTGTTGACTCCAGGGGTTATTGATGTCTACCAATCAGTCAAGAGGCGAGTGGCACCCTTGGAGCACGTGGTCCATCCTGAAGGGAACGTCGTGCAAAAGAAACAAAAGAGGCGAGTGGCACCCTTGGAGCACGTGGTGCGTCCCAAAGGGCACGTCGCGCAAAAGAAACAAAAGAGACGAGTGGCACCCTTGGAGAACCTAGTGCGTCCTGAAGGGCACATCGCGTTGATGAGGATGGAGGTATGAACCTAGATGGACCTTTGACAATTAACACGTTAAGAAATTTTTAAACAACTTCCCTAATTAAATGTCGCCCAGTACAGAAGCTAAATTCTAAGTCTAAAACTTCGCCAGGGGTAAAATTTTGTCTACCCTTAAGAAAATATCTATACAAAAATAAAGGAATAAAAAGTTAAATTAAAAACCACTTGAGTGATAATTTTGGTCTTCATAAATTTTTGGGTAAAATGAAGAGAGTAAGGAATTAAATAAAATCTATGGATATAAAATGTAAATAAAAAATTAATTATTTTAACTTTTGATAGTTTAAAAATATGCTAAATAAATAATAAAAGGGAAAAGAGATTAAATTGCACGACTGCCATTTTTAAAAAAATAAGGGGAAAGAGGAAATTATAAAATTTAGGAAACTAGGGAAAGGAGGTAACATAAAAAGGGAAAGATGGGGAACTTAAGGTAAAAAGCAGGAGGTCAACTTAGTAAAGAATCTGCATTTAAGAACCTTCTAAATTGAACTAAATTGGCAACTTCTTAATAGGGAAAGCCTTTAAAACCTGTAAGGGAATCTAGGGACACATAGGAGTAAATTTAGGAGTAACTCTAGGTGGGTGAGGGAAATAAGACAATTAATAAATTAAAGAAAATAATTATTGGAGGAATGTGGGGGATGAATGACACTTGTACGAAGGAGAATTTTTAGAAGATTTTTATTTAAAACTTAAATTAAATGAGATTTAGGGAAAGTTTGGAAGTTCTAAAACTCTATAAAAGAGAGGAAGGGGAAGGATGAAGGGATCGGCTATTAGCGTAACGTTACGCTGCCAGAATAGTGACTTGACTGATTTACTTGTGGGAGTTGGGATTTCACATCCCAAAGAGGAGTGGTAGCTCGGCCTTGCAAGGCGAGCTGGGAGCTAGACATACCATCTGGATAGTGTGTGGCCCCTTTGCGGCTCGGGGGGATAAGGGGGAAGCAGAGTACCCCTAGCGTTGCCTGGGAGGTACCGGTGTAGTCTCGACGGTCGACAAGCAGGATTTACACGGAGCGCGCGGACGACACTCGGAGCAGGTGATCAGGCAATGGTATGCTTTTCATTTTTGCATGATAGAAGGTATTAGGACCCTGACCCTCTCTTAATGTTATTAGCATTTTTATATTGGCTTTGTCAGATGAAAAATACTTGACTTAAATCTGCTTGGGTTCTCGTCGGATTGACAGGTTTTCTTTTTCTGTTCTTCGGGGTTTTTAATTGTGTGATGGATATAAAAATATTTCTTCTTAACTCTGCTATTGCAAGTCGGTATTGGATAAAAATATTTTATGACCTCGGCGTTGCCAACCTTCCTTGGTTCTATGTGATCTCTAGTGGTGCCTTATGTTTTTGTTTTGTCTACGTTTTTGCTTGGAAGAGATAAATCTAACTCTGCGTTTGAAATCTTTATGACCTGTGCACCTTTCGATCAGATATCCTTATGGCCTTAGCACTCTCTTACTGTATTCGGCCATTTTATTAGTGTTCTAAGATGCAAAGGGCCTTTAACTTCAATCCAACTCTGTTTCCTTCTTATATATCTACTTAAATTTTAATGTTATAGCTGGGAGATTTCTTATAACTGCAATATGTACTTAGCCCTACGATCCTTCCCTGATTTACACAGGGAATTTCTTAAAGCACCATGCACAGAGACTCTGGATTGTGTTCTTGTTGTTGACAGCAAAATTTTGGGTAGCTACTTTTATGTATGGTACAACGATTTTAATTTCCAGAGAATAAAGGATTTTCAGAATGATTAACAGTCAGAAACAACTTTATCCTTGATAGCAAATTGACCGTCAACATCTTGGGATAACGATACATAATTGCCAATAATTATAGATTTTTATTCCTTGTCATGGATTTCTTTTTACTGATAGTTAAGCAACGATTTTATCCTTACTGGTGCCTCTGATTGGGACTTTGAATTTTTACTGCTGCGAACTGATTAGCATTGATTATAGCAATAGTAATTTGTGAGTACAGCGACCAGCTTGAACCTCAACTGAAGAAAGTCAAGAGAATAACATTGATTTTGTGATTTTGTGATTTCATGAACAATGTTTTATAGTGACAGCGAATCTATGACTAGCAGCGAGCGTATTATTCATGATGGATAGAGAGCTATCTTCTATATTGATACAGGCTTCATGCTCGACTCAACCCTGATGATTATAAGCTTTTAGTGTTGTCAATTCTTCCTTCGTTTCTTCTCACTTGTTTATACGCACTATCCTTCCGTTTTTAGCTTGGCACGTAGTGAGAAGTTAATGGGCCCGTGACTCTTCCCTGGCTCAGGCTTGTATGGGTGTTGGCGTTGCCTTGAACCTGGCCGTTGTTGTTTCTTGGTCCCTATGTGTCGACTTAAGCCTAGCCCTTGGTCACTTAAATGGAGATCGTAACCCTTGGCTCCAACAACGCACCTGTATTGAGGAGCGTGACACCCTGTGGAGGCAGAACGCCCCCCCCCCCCCTTTTGTAATA